>JAHDVE020006871.1:0-15566 GCA_022606495.2 Halesus radiatus
TAACCATGAATGAAGGAATTAATATCCCATGACACATTCTTCTATTTACTACCGCAAAATAGTGTATATAACCCGTCCTGACATAGCGAAATAATGATAATTATTGAATTTGTCACTTTTTTTAGTGAGATTTTACGATAGAAGGGTGCATAAAACCTCCATCCATGCAAAAAATGGGTTTTTTTGAAAAATGTAACATAACCCCTTCATCTACTTGTGTATTCAATTACACATAGTTATTTTTCATAATATGTAGTTGTTATTATTTATTTAAGGTTATTATTAATTTCGTATAGTTATTAATAATAACTTTATTTTAAATTCGCATAACAAAAACGCGACTGTGGAATGGGAGCCGACCAATGGGGAAGGGGTATTTAGGGATTTTCATGAGAAACCAAACGATTCACTGAAAAAAATATTCAAAGAAGATATATATAAAAAATATATAAAAATAATATATAAAAAATATATTTAATGTTATTTTTTTTTTTACAGTAAAATGTAAATGTAAATAAAACATGATTCAAATAGTGTAACAAAAAGATAATATAGATGTTCTTCACCATACAGAAACAAGGTTCTTGTGTTTAGTTATTGATTTTCGTTTAAATAATTAGATCATAACTTTAAAACATTGTTGTATAATAGCAGACTAGATAGATTACATGATAAATTTACTTGATTATTCAATATAGTGGAATTAATATTTTTAATGAAGATACAGGTATTAAAATTCTTCACCGTAATAATAAAGGCAAACAGTTAGATAATTTAGAAGCACTTTAAATTAGAAAATCCCTAAATATTAATTCTAGTATATTGAATAAACCAATTAAACTTATCGTACATTATTTTCTGGTTTAGATATTTTTTTCAGTGAATCGCTTTGTTCCTCTAGAAAACCCCCTAAATACCCCTTCCTCTTTGGTCGGCTCCCATTCCAACACCTAAATATTTATGTATGTTTGTCATTATAATTTATCTTATTCTAGTCTTGACGAAGGAAGGATACTTCCGAAACCGACCGATCATTATATTTAAATGAAGTGGTTGAAAACAAATTTATTTCTTATTTTTATAAACAATAATTATTAGCCTGAAACACTCATCCAAATTGAAAAAAACCTTTCCGAGCAAAGATAAATGTCGCCGACAGGACTCGAACCTGCACCCTTCTGATGTCCGGTCAGATGCTCTACCGTTGAGCTACGTCGGCTTATCGCAAACCCGCCAAGTTAATCAATATATACTAGTGTTTCATTCAATAATTACTGTTTTATTATATTTTCACCTGTAAACAACCAACTTTATTAGTATGAGAAAGGCTTGTAACGGAATAATTAATAGAATAATTAATAGACATAATTTGTCTCGACGCCATCTATTTGAGGGATTTAGCCGTAATTTAATTATGTGTATATTTATGCATAAAAATATTCCTGAGGTTGAGCTGGTCGGGAATTATCCACATCGCGAGATCTGTTGGGGGATCTTTACTTAGATTTCAATTTAAATATAATTACGAACCGGATCACGAGATTCCGATATGTAACAGTAGGTATCCAAAAAACTGTTTTGAAGCTAATACTTAAAAAATATATAATGACTGATAAATACTAAATAATTAACATGTTTGAAATAATAGATATACGCTAAATATATTTAAAAATACTACTAATGTACCTGTTTAACTAAAATAACAAATTAAAAAAAAAAACAAACCCACATAAATAGACCAGTTAGACAAGCATTCCTACAAAGCTTTAAAAAACTCCGACGACAAGCAATTACTTCGGACAAGACATCATAAATAAAAACATTTAAAAATCTTACGCTCGATACAAAAGATTAAGAAAACAAAAAAACATGCAAAATTCAACAATAGATTATAAAATAATAATAAAAATTACTACATAACATAAATTTCGTATCTCAAAAAAAAAAAACAACAATTCAAAATTAATGAAAAACATTTATAATACGCAAGGTACGTAACTGTATCTTAATACATTGTGTAAATTGTTCATAATCGCCTTTATTTATGTATTATCGTACTTGATGGTAATTTAATAACTTATATGGAGGAACTAAACATAATTAACGTGTAAAACTGTAAAATGGGAGTCTCAGCACGAGTAAAGTATCCAGTGAACCCCACATTAACAAAAAATGTAAAAGATATTACAAATGGTAGCTACCAATACATGTAGAACCTAAATTTGAAAAAAAGTGATACAAGAAGCACCAAGTACAAGTGCAGATAATAGGTAACAACGTTTAAATGCATATAATAAATGATCTGTTTTCATTTAAAAAGCAATTAATTCGGGTTTCACACATTTATTAAATAAAAAAATCACTTCGTTTTGAACTACTTATTTATTTTTAATTTATCACTAACCAGTTTCTTTTATCCCAAGCTTCCAAGCTTCGTCAAGGTAAAATTTAAAACTGAATAGAAATACATACAGTGTATATCGAACGTGGATATGATAAATAAACTCAAGCCTTTCAAAAACGTAAACAAAACAATAATACTGCGAGTTGAATCCTGCGAGTATCAAAACGTGTCATATAGAGGCAGATCCGAGTTAGTAACAATAATTGTCATAACAAAATACGAGCAAGCCAAGACTTCACACGTCAGTTGAACGACCTCTGAAACAAACAAGTGGTCAAAACAACACGTGTAAATAACCAAGTCAAGATTTCACAACCAAATTCAATACTAAGCGATCCAAAGGTCTATATTTCACCATGATGAACAAGTCAAAATTACACCACAAAATGCAATGATTTTATAACACCTGCAAATAACGTTGCCGGCGCCCTATAAAAAAGGTACGCACATAGGCACGCGCCGCTATTCCTGGTCACGACTCCGAACAAGTAACATCTCCACTGTAAGGCTGCTCCACCGTAAAAATCGACAATAATCATTTATCTTCAATCTACCCGGACCTACTCTCCTCACCACGTGAGAGATCTCCACTCTACCCGAACTGCTCCTTTCATCAAGTGAAAGATCTTCACTCTTCCCAGCCTACCAACGAGATCGCAGCAACCGGTCCGACCCTAAAGCCGTCCCCGGATATGCCGCAACCTGAACCTGAAAGCCACCCAGCCTACGTACGAGCTTGCAGCAACCGGTCCAACCCTAAAGCCGTCCCCGGATATACCGCAACCTGAGCCTGAAAGCCACCCAACCTATCTACGAGCCGCAACCTGAGCCCGACAGCCATCCAGCTTACCTACGAGCTTGCAGCAACGGTCCGACCCTAAAGCCGTCCCCGGATATGCCGCAACCTGAGCCCGACAGCCACCAGCCTACCTACGAGCTTGCCGCAACCGGTCCGACCCTAATGCCATCCCCAGATATACCGCAACCTGAGCCCGACAGCTACCTAGCCTACCTACGAACTTGCTGCAACCGGTCCGACCCTAATGCCGTCCCGGATATGCCGCAACCTGAGCCCGACAACCACCCAGCCTACCAACGAGCTTGCCGCAACCGGTCCGACCAAAATGCCGTCCCGAATATGCAGCAAACCTCGCTCATATGACAGCTGACACCACCTCAAGCGATCGACCATACTGGCCAGTGCTACAAATAAAGTACGCTCCGGACGACGATATCCCCATTTGGAAACTACCAAACACCTTTCTCAGGAGGACTAGCGAATCACAATAGTGATGCGTTCCTGTGTGCCGGTGGCTAAATATTCACAGTCCCTTGTGCGGGCCTACAAGTCTCGTACTCAGTGGGCTCTCGTATATAAGTGAGATACAATACAAAATAAAATAAGAGGGAGACAGAACATAAAATTAAACAACGGAACAGTGAGACAGAGAGATAGGCTTATACGAGTATTTAACAAATCAGTAAACTTTTTGAAACAACACCATATTAGCTACATTTAAAAAGGAACGTAGGAAGTATTTACCACAAAAAACCTTTATTGTGTATCCTAATACTAAAACAAGGACAATTCATAACTTTTGAGCGATTTTTGAAAATTAACTTTCACGCGATACGACGTTTATAAAGCATTAAAGCATTTGAATTAGTTGTCATAACAAACCGTGGCGTGTCCCGTTCTTAACAGGTTAATATTGACCGCGTGCAAACAGTGATAATATGTCGTGAGAGCACTAATATTTACATAAGGCGGACCAACAAACACACGTTACATCTGCAGGGTATTAGATAAGACACCTGCATTGTGTTGGTCGTTGGTCACAGCAAGGCAGTCTTGAATAATGACTTAACGTATAAGGAGGAAGCAATGAAGACCCCCTGTAGATATATTCAGAGGCGTTTGCAGGATGTTTGGCGCCCCGGGACGTATTATCCAAATGGCATCCCCCCTCATAATTTACATTTATTTTACAATTTTCATTAGTTATAAGTAGTTATAATTTGCGTGAGTTGAAAATATGCATTGTTATTAAAAATCCCATAAAAGTAATGATTTTGTCGCATATTGTAGTGGCGCACCAATAATATATTTCATGAACACGGACTAAATTTTTTAGCGATTTCTGTTATTCAGTATTCTCGACGGTTTAACTAGTAAATTTTGTCAATTTTTATCATTCGCAACAAACCACAATTAGGTTACTGCAGGCAGAGGCATATTAATTATGTCACTTACAGACAAACAGCAGAATGTTCTGCCGGCGAAAATTTTGAAACTTTTTGTCCACGGTTTTTGTTTGACGTCAATTTTTATCATTCAGATATCAATTTCCAAAAAAACATTTTTATTTTTAAAACGCAAATTTTTAAAATATTTCAGATGTCATGAAAATCAAAACGCCGAAGGCGAAAATATTTCTACATTTAAGGAAATAAAATATATTAATACAGATAAAAATCTGTTGCGAACATATATTTTTATGTGAATAATTCAAATTATGATTTCATGTGCGAAATGATGTTAAATTATACTCTAAAAAACAATCACACCGACTTTGTATGTATTCGAGAAACACGAAAGGTCTGAAGATTGAGACCTAGGGTCAGTTAGTAGATCATTCGCTTAGATGGAAAATGTTTACGGCGTTAAAATTCCATTCGCCACATTTTTTTTCCCAATTTCTTTCATATTCATGTTTTTCTACTTGAATACCGCACAAGAGCTCCAACTTTTCCCAACTATAAAGAGCCAGCAGGAATATGGCATACAGCATAAGTTGTAGGAGTGAAGAGGTGTAGAATGTGATGATGGTTGGTAAGTACCTGGCTATCCAAAACTGAATTCCGAAAAGCTCATAAATGAGGAAGATTTTCATCAATTTCCGAGTTTGTATATGAACCCTTTTCACTTCACGGGTTATTTTACAAAAATAATTTTAGGCTCTATTGTATTTCTCAGAACTACTAAGGCTTATTATTAGGTAATTAAATTATAAGGACGAGTTTTAAGTTACACTATAGATTCTATAGAGCCTTAATGATAGTGAAATAAAGTTTGAAACCATAATTTTAATAATCCAAAGCCACTTGTAGCCTATCGTTAGTAATCTGCTTGCGTTATTTTTCACTTTTCTCGACTAAAATATTTCAAAAATATTTATTTATATATTTACGGACCAATGTACAATTACACAAAATACATAACACGAAATGAAATAAACAAGAACTACGGAAATAGAACAGCACCTACATAATACAAGAATGAATCAATGACAAAAAGAGGACAAAAATATACATTTGGGAGAACATTCAAGTCAAAGCCTGAACATGGTTTTAGTAGAGTCCGTGATTTTAGACATTCTAATTGATAATCTTCGAGTTTTAATTTCGTAAAGCCACACCAAAGTCATTAACACTGGTACTAAAAATTTCAAGGCCCTGGCTTGAGTTAGCAAATCTCGACATTCTGAACAGTGGAGAATGGTACCCATAATTAGTAGAGTGTTTATTCAAGAAAAGCAATTCATTGTTTTTGAGTCTACGTCAAGGAATATTGAACTAAATGAGTTGCAATAAAGAAGGTGAATCAATAATACAATTAATATTAATTAGCAATAACTAAATCACATATAGCATGAAAACTGACAACATAAGTTTGAAAAAGTTTTAGTCTCTATAGAGTCTAGCTAACACTGTATTATTTTTTTTTTTGTAAATGCACTTTAAAAAATCATTCCACATTTATTGAACATTGGTAATTTATTATTTATAATATATACATATAATTACATTTTTTTATTGTTACAACATCAAAATTAGTAAATAATAAGGTATTTGAAAAAAAAAAGATTCTTATAAAGTTTTTTTTAATTCATTTTAAACATTCCCGGGTTACGGATAACTTGACAATATTCGAAAATCTCCTACTACCATCACAGTAAGCGTAAAACGTTGCTTGTTTCGTGATGGAGGGCATAACCAGGCAAAAAATTTCACGATGCCTGGGTTGGAACCCGATGCAGTACCAACACACAGTGATGTGCAGTCCATGAAGGCTGAAAAGCTGTGCGTACCATAAGTAAAAACAACCAAAAAAATACGATGAATCTGATTGTAAAGCTTTTTTTATGAACCCGGCAAGGAACTTGAACACCCGTTTATTCTGTTGGCCGCGACAAACAGCAGAATATGACAATAAAATAGCCATTTTAAAAACATTCATAAGAATTCAACATAATGGTATTATTTTTACAAAACTTTCAGCGAATTGGAGAAGTCCTATGATTTTTTGGTCACATCGCTTATGACGTAATTCTAGTTCGAGTATTCGGCATTCTCATGGTGTACGTTGTTCATTCAAACATCAAATTACTAAGACTACTTGATCCATAGCTTCATTCATATTCGTACATGCTAAACATTTCAAGAAGATCTTCCCTGTTGGTGGGATTTATTCGGAGCCTCGGAGCCTTATAATTATTCCCTCATACAGTGGAACACATTCCTTGCTTAACTGCGTAATTTGTAGTAAAACAAGGCCTTATTGCCGGCGGTAATGGAGAAAGCCCGAATCTGGCTGTAATTCCACGTGAGATGTACACTGTACAATGGAAGCAGTTACAAATAATTATCCAGCGTCCTATTGACGAGTGACAGATTTATTATTTTGATTTGAAACTGAGAGTATTAAAATGTTTGAAACTGCAAGTAATCACACCTTATTTTTAATTAAGGAACTAGTATAATCAAATACTGTAGAACTAGAATAAATAATACGTCCGGCTACTGACATTTTCCAAACATTTAGATGACAACATACTAAGTACTGCCATCTAGCGA
This sequence comes from Halesus radiatus, assembly GCA_022606495.2. NCBI lineage: Eukaryota > Metazoa > Arthropoda > Insecta > Trichoptera > Limnephilidae > Halesus > Halesus radiatus. Next base: position 7,262 of record JAHDVE020006871.1, read on the forward strand.
CGCGGATTATACGAGTTAGTTTTCTTTCATCCATTTTGATGATCATTATACCGTTTTTTTAATTTTTTTTATGTGAGTACCGCACAAGAGTCCCAATAGCTCCCAACCGTATGTAGCCAGTATGACTATGGCATCCCCAATATCGGTTTATGTTGCGACGGTGAAGGTAGTGGGGATGGGAAGGAGGTGGAAAGAGGAAGGTGGGGAAATACCTGGCTATTCAGATTTGGTCACAAAGCACGGTTAAAGCCTTTTCAAGCAACGTTTCGATTCTGAATGCTGGTTTTTTACCAGGGCGATACTGAAAGTACCAAAAATAATACGGACATGTGCCTAGTTTGGTAGTTTATGTTAAATCTGTACCAAAACTTATGAATGAATGAATGAGTAAAATTTAAAAAAAAATGGTAAATTTTTCCATAGCGCTATTTAGTGATCAAACTCACATCAAGTGCGCTTTACATTTTGTTAAAGTTTTTGGCCCTTTTTTAAATAGATACGTTTTTAGATGTTCCTTAAAGGTTAAGCCTTTCGAAATCAAACCAATGGTGGATAATTTCAATAATATGGAGCCAGTACATTACGCGAAATATATTCTTTATTTTACGTAAAAAACTTTCGGAAATCTAAAATTCCTAAAAAAAAGATTAGGTAATAGATTATTAGTAGACATAATGACTTCACTGCCTTTGTGGTAATACATTAAAAAAATTACAAATGCTATTAGGTTTGTATTAACAGTTAAAAGCCTCGCGGCTCGCGCTCTCTCTATAATGATGTAGAAAGGGAATAAAATAGTTTTGTAATAATAATTTGTTATTTTTAAACTACACTTTTAAAAAGAATAACAGTAATCGCAAACATTGGGCAATTGTTCTTTAATATAATTTTAGAAACTGACATAAATCAATTTATAGAATTACAATATAATGATCAAAAGTTTGTTTGTTTCATTTATTTCTATATTTAAATTCAAATATTTCCCGCAAAATAGTCCAGAAGCGCTACAACCCGAGGCGCTGGTGTAGAATGGTAAAACTTCTTTTTTTTTGCTATTACTCCACACAGGAGGCCTCCCTCGTTATTTTCCCTCGAGGCCTATATCGTCTTTTGAGACGCAATGGGCAGGGTCTTAGAGGATAGAAGGAGTCTAGAAGAGACCCGTGTTGTAGGAGGGAGGAAACACAGAGGCCGACAGATAATTTCACAGCCGAGCTGTTGAATACAAGAATGAGTCGTAGAAGCGAACCGTTTTCTTATGTGATAAATGTCAACCGTATGCAAATGGTGGGTGCGCGTTTGAGGTGTTTCCCGACAGTGCATTGGTGCCGAAGGGATCAATGACGCTAGTTCCTCAGAGCATCTTTCATTAAAATACCTGTAAAAAAGGACAGCATTCCCATCTGATGTCTGTGCTCTAAAGATCACAATTCGTTTATTAAGATAGGTGAATATATCAGATGGACCGCCCGTTTCTGTACAGAGTTAAGGATTTTTTTTTAGATATTTTGTATCTGCCGACCAGAGGTGGCTACTAAATGCTACAGTAGCGCGCACTTGCGATTTGTACAGGGTCAGCAGTTGTGTACTATTAAAGTATCTGCGAGCTCTGCACAATACGCCCAGCTTCTGACAGAAGTTTACTCTGACTTTGATGGAGCCCCCATACCTTTGACCATATTAAGGAGACACAAAAAATTTCCTGTAAACATGATAAATACAATTAGACCATTAAGAGAAATTTAAAGATATTTTAAGAATAGCCAGAATGATGGAAAACTAGGATTCTTTTTTTTGTTTACGACCTAAAATTCATTTCGTTCAGTGCTGACGATGGAACGGTACTACAGTAAAAATCAAATATAAAAAAAAAGTTTTATCATATGTGACATAAGATGATCCAAGTACTCAGGCACAACAAGTCATCGAACGATATAGTGAATCAAACACTTGTGTCACGATGTCAGAAGCTGAAAGATGATTATGAATAAATTGCTTCCAGAAAAGCCCTATTTTAAAGGTGTCAGCCTTGATTGCATGGCAGTTGTCAACAAAACACGGGTTTTGGCAACTTTGGATAGTACGAGTACTAAAGATGTTTTATATTTTCTTACCTTAAAAAATACCTTTTCAAATATAATATGAACATGGCACAAAACAATAGGTTTGTTACAGGACACAGGTATGAGTGTTTTCATCGTAATGATTTAATAAATAAATCGTTTTACATGTCATAGGTCTGCCACTGAGTTCGCAACGACTCTTCAGAGGAGTATCGTGACAGAAGTAGTCTTTCTCTTTCAGTCCAAAAAGGTTTATTGGAGGTTTGAAGAACCTTGTTGTAGTATGTAGACGTAGACCCTATTATTAAATTACCAGGGTTCTCTATTCCTCGGAAGACGTAGACCTAATCAAACCGCATCCGGTGCAATCACAGCCGTTGTGCATATATGTTGCATAAATGGGGCCTAAAGGATTCCGAACTTAACTAAAAAAAACATAACACTTCGTAGAAGAATGTTCCCTTAATTAGTTTCCCTATAACGCATCTGTGCCGAATCAAGTGACTCCCGATGCCGTCGACTGGCTGCATAACATTAACATCCCACTATGACCTCCACCAGCTCTCCTCCACCATACAAAGAAGACGAAAAATAAATCATTTCATACATTTTTTTCCATCCTTTATTTTTTGACCCTACCGGTTTCAGTCTATCATGGACTACTTCACACTGGTACAATTTTTTAATTAAACTGTGGTAAATATATCATTTTTGAGCTATCAAGGGTGATAAACTATGATTTATATAAACGTTAGTACTCAGTGTTGATATGTCCTGATTTTACATAATGTACGGTTCAAGATATTTTGTATTTATTAGTATTATAATTTTATACACCTGTTTGTTTTGACCACTTTTGTATTGTATTTTTCACAAGGAGAATTTATAATGCGTTTATACAATGAAAGGTTGGCGTATTCTGAATTTATTATGGCTTTATTATTGGGTTTTCCTACCTTACTTACTGTGTCGTGTATCACAACTAAGTTTCCAAGTATTTAGTTATTACCGTCGTTAGGTTTTCAACATCTTTATCTATTCCCGCGAAGATAGAGTGTGAGAGTAAAAGCGACTGAACCGATTTTGACATAATGAGAAGAATAGTAAACAAAGCTAAAAAATATTTTTGAAGCATTGCAAAAAATATCAACAAGCTTGTATGATAAAGTCAACTGTGTCCGATTTTTAATGCTTTTTAAAATGATAAATTTATTTTTATCATTTTGTTTGGAAGTTTTAATTTAGCATGTACTTTTGCTATTTTTAGATTAATAAATTTGCTACCGGTTTCGACACAACCGTGCCATTAACTAGCGTTTTTAAAACTTCTTAAATTGTGCTCCTTAGAAACTTCAGAAATTAACACAAAAAATAAATCTCAAATTAATTTAGTAAACAAGATAATAGCTCCCTGTTAATCACCTTTGCTAACCATGTTTCCTATTAACTTCTCCCACAGCCCACCCCCCACCCACTAATTTTGTTCCTGTACTTATTATTAAACCAAAAATAGCTAAAGTACATGGTAAATTAAAACTTCCAAACAAAATGTCTAGAAATTGCTATATAGTGAATGCCGAAAAAATACAAGAATTTGTTTTTATCAATTTCAGCATATTTGCCGAAGAAGCATTTCATTAAAATAAACTTCAAATAGGAGGCCCTGACTAAAATAATTATGTTCATTATCTATGTCATCTTTGGGTATCCTGTGTGTAGGGACGTTTTAAGGAAGGAGATGGAGCTTTGGAAAGGAAAAATGTAGACGGCCACATAGGAATCTGGGGGTCCAGGATTGACGAAGTATTATTCCATCCCTCTCACTGCGGTGTGAGCTGTATGGGTCTCCTTCAATCTGCATCTCCCGATCCGGGTCACCAGGAAGTTAGTGGGCAGATGCATCCGCCGCCAAGACCTGGATAAACCTCATCTAATAAACCCGAATACCCTTGCTAAGTCAGTAAACGTAGCGAACCATTTGGAGTGACATATGACAGAGGTGTTAGTTATCCAATGGATGGTTCCCGGGCCGGCGGTACCCATACCCGCCTCTCAAATTGAGAATAATAATAAGGTTATTCGATATATAAAAAAACCTCTTAAGAAAACGTTACAAATTCAAGAGCTCGTTAATAAAAGATAATTTGAATCATCTTCTAAAGAAACACGATAAACCACTCCATTCGTAAAATTAACTGATTAAATCGTGCCGTCAAAACTTGAAAAATGTTTTCAAATTTACATATAATAATTTTTAATATCCTTTAAAAATAAATTAACAGTAAAGATCCATTTCAGCCAATGAAAACTTTTAACGAGTTGCCTGCCACGCCGTAAAACGTATTTTTTACTATATTTTTTTATAAATGTATTTTGGCGGTAAAAATTTGATGAATCAATAAAATAGAACAATGATAAATGGAAATTATTTTATGTTTAATATTCTGAATGTAATGAATCGTATAATAAGCGCGTAATTTGAATTTTACAATTGTAATTCTGAAGGCTTCGTTTAGGATCGTAACTTTAATGCGAAATTTTACGTTTATTTGCTTACGTATTTCGCAGAGAAAAGTATTTTTGAAAGCTGTTAAATTATGTATAAATATAAGAGAAAATTAATATACCTTTACATTAAATATGTAAGTAGGTGCCTGCAACGAATTATATTTCAATACAAATCTGCGTTCTTATTCATTTTTTAAAACATTCATTCACACAAATAAGGTACAATGATTATAAAAATTTTTTGGTTGTTTTTTTTTTAACATTAAATTATAAATACATCTGAACAACCTATGAGTAATGTATCAGTTAGTTGCAGTCTATTGGTTTATTTGTATTAATACATGGATGTTGAAGGTTAGTTAAATAAAAGATTTTAAGTTAGATAAGAAAACAAATCGAAAAACAAAGAAAGAAAAGTGGGGAAAATATACAGTTAAAGCAGAAAAAGATTGATATCTTTGGTTTTAATCCAGTTTTTTTATTTCATTTTTGTAAGTGTTTAAAGATAATATGTTTGGACACTTACATTCTGTAGATAGAAAATTAAAAATTTTAGGAGCAATAAAAAAAACATGTCTCTGCGAAAGCCTAGTTTTACACAAGGGTACTTAAAGTACGTTATTTATCCTGTTACTAGAACGATTTTCATTTTTTGGGAATAGTTTTTTTCTTGAAAATACATATTTTAGGCACTGTAGACAATACATTTTTCTTATATCTAACAGTTCAGCCTCATAGAATAATTGCATGGAGGGGAAAGTAATTTCTTTATGTAAAATTATTTTTAGTATTAATTTTTGCGATGTTTTAAGTGGTTTAAGGTAAGTATTATATTTTCCCCCCCATCCGATTATTCCATAAGATACTGATGATTGCACCAGTGCATGGTATACCATTTTCATTATTTTTATATCAACTATTTTATTCAAACGTTTAAATATGTAAGTAATACCTCAATTTACTTACAAGCTTTTCTATATGATATGTCCATTTGAGTTGACTATCTATTATAATTCCTAAATATTTAACTGTTTTCCCTGAACTCATTTCTGTACAATTATGGCATGTAACAGGGTTGCAAACATTGTTGTGGAACCTTATATATAGGTTGGTTAGAGGTGCCGTCCTTTTGGTATTATAGAAAGGAATGTAAATAGTTTTTTCACAGTTCAGAGTTAAAAGGTTTTGGTTGAGCCATTTTTTGATAATGGAGGTGCATTTATTGGCATTTTCACTGACTTCGTTCCAGGATTTACCATGTACTGTGATTGCAGTATCATCAGCAAATGAGAAAAGTTTTCCAGGTATTTTCATATTACATAGATCATTAATGTAAACGAGGAACAATAACGGGCCCATTACTGTTCCTTGAGGAACTCCATGCCACACAGATTCTTGTTTACTAACATTAGCCCCGATTTTTGTATATTGTCGGCGATCAAATAGATAATTTTTTTAAAATGACAGACAGTTATTTTTAATTCCTATATTATTGAGTTTTCGAATCAATATATTATGATTAACGGTATCGAACATCTTTTTTAAGTCTAAGAAAATAGTTAGACTTTTCATATTTGAGTCAAGATTAGTATATATATTTCTTGTTAGATTAAATAAGGCATCATCTGTACTAAGACCTGATCTAAAACCATATTGATTTGAGGACAAAAGTGCATTAGACTCTAGGAACTCTAGGATTTGTATCCTTATTATTTTTTCTAATATCTTTGCAAGTTGGGATATCAGCGATATTGGTCTGTAATTGTCTACTGTAGAAATTGATCCAGATTTATGGATTGGTACAATATTTAAGAGTTTAAACGTGTCTGGGAAAGTGTTTTTTTCTTGGCAGGAATTAAACATATTTTGCAGAGGTAAGGATATATGTTGTTTAATTAATTTAATTGTAGTGCAGCTCAATTCGTCTGGACCATTGGCTGTATTTGCGTTGAGATTATCAATGTGTTTTAAAATTTCTGATTCAGTTACGCGTTTAAATTTAGATAAAACAGGAGTAATTTCAGTGTCAATGTCCATTTGAATAGGTCCGGATGTATTGTTTCTAAATGAAGGATTGTTATTTATTAAATTTGACGCAACATTTGTAAAAAAATCATTAAATTTATTTGCAATTTTTCCCATATCCGTTAATACTACTTTATCTACTGTTATAATTTTTTCGGGGAATGTTTGTACTTTATGCTTTCTATTTGATATTTCGTTTATATTTTACCACGTTTTTTTAGAATTATTATCAGCTAATTGTAATTGTTTAGTATAGTCTTCTTGTTTACATTTCTTTATAAGGATATTTAAGAAATTCTTGTAAATAATATATTGCTGTCGTAAATTTCCATTGGGTACTATACTCTTTGTCGTGCAGTGTTTCTCATAGTTTTTGTAAAGTTTGTATAATTTGTTCCTGTGTTGGCTTGCGATTATAAGTCCACGCGTGATTCATGGCTTAATTTTTTATGTTTTCTTTTAGGTATAGGTGTTAATTCTAGACTATTATTGATATTTTTATTTAATAGCGTATAGAAGATATTTAATGATTGATTTGGGTCGTCATTAGAAGTAACTGAGTTCCAAGTTTCTTTTTTTAAAGAATTATTTAGTATTTGGTAGTTGATTTTATTTCTCTCCACTTGTTGGTGTTTAGCGTTCTGACGATCTTTTAAGGTACTGTGACCGTAGAAGGTTGGGAAATGATCAGTTATATCTATTTTTAAGACGGCAGATCTGGATATAAAAAAAATTATTGGATTTGAGTAGTATGTGATCTAGGCAAGAGTCGATATGGCGACCATGTCTAGTGGGGCTATTTATATAAGATAGATATCCTTCGCTATATATAACATTTAGATATTCATTGGCAATTGGGTCTAGGATAGAATGTTCTATGTTAATGTTTATATCACCAACAATAAACGAGAAGTCTGATTGTTGACAATTATTTTCGGTTATAAAATATTTAAGTTTCATGATAAATGATTTAGAGTCTAAGGAAGGGCAGCGATATATGGCAATTATAGAGTATGTTTTATTGTTCAACGTGTAGGATAAATGGATGGCATTTGAATACTTAAAATTAGGGATGTTTACTATAACATTAGATATTTGGTCCTCCTAGATGGTAGAGAGACAGTATTATAACCGGGGATGGAGTAAGGAATTAATTCACGCATTTGCGTTTCAGTAAGTATAATCAGATTTGGACGGAATCCTAGAGAATTGAGGAAAATGCATAACTCGTCAAAATGTAGACGGATACTTCGTATATTCAGATTTATCATATTAAAGTCAGTGTTTCCCTCAATTATGTAATCATTTAATTCTGTTATGTCTTCACATACCCGTGCTTTATGAATAACGTTGTTTTCTGCGTTGTCCATTTTTTCGTTTGAGCCAGGAGAGTTTTTTTTTACAGATTAAGGGGTTCCAAGTTATTGTAATGGGACGTCTTTGGCATCCTTTATGTAGATAACTGGAGAGTCATGGGATTTTCTAAGCAGCACATTGCCATTTTTTGTCCATGCAAATTTGTACCCCATGGATTTAGTGGATCTTTCTAGCCAAAGAAGCTGACTGTTGGAGGGAGTAAGCTTTTCATTGATGTAGATCTTTTTTTCCGAATAGGTGTAATTTAGGTATTTTGCCGTAAAGTTTCCAGATTTCTTTTTTGGGATAAAATCCTATCTTTTGCTTCTTTAGTCATGAGTTTAAGAGTGATA
>JAHDVE020006872.1:0-21822 GCA_022606495.2 Halesus radiatus
ACTTTGAAGGGACTGAGGTCGACGTTATAAAAAGTGTACATTTTGGAAAGGGAATAAATAGAACATTATAACTTCAGGCTTATCATGGAGAAAGCCCCGTCGAACTCTCTTAAAAATTAATCATTAAACTTCAATAGAACCATGCTACTTCGGGAATTCATATTAAGTGGAATCCACTGTCGTCCTAATGGATCTATTCTGAAATCTGATAGAATAGGAATTTCTGAAACTATCGAATTTATAGAAAACTAATACTTTTAATATTGCTGGATATTTTGTTTAATTTATTCAAAATAATTATCTTTCATTTTTTTAAGCTTAATCTGATTAAATATTGCCTCTATAATAATTTTTAAATTAGCTATTTTATAAGATTAAACAAAAATATAATAAGAAAAAAATGATTAACGAACAAGATATTGAATAAAAATTCTATCGTTAACGGTAAGCCATTAAAGCAAATCAGTTCCCATCCAGGAGGTTGTCTTTGCAAAACTCCACGTCACCCCAAACACCACCCTACCCCAGACATTCTCTCCTTAGAAATACCTTCAATTTCGGACACAACACAAATGACGGCATTGAAATCATGATAAATGACTCTCCCAGGTTTTCCTCAGTCCAAGAACCCACATCCCAATATTAGTAATAAGATATGTTAAGAAAAACTGAGAACTAGACTGACATTAAAATAGCCACCCACGACGATCAACAGAGCATTCATCACTACAATAGTAAAAATATGTTTTTCCCTCTTGGTCAGAATCTCAGCCATAATAGAGAAGTGGAGCCCATAATAAAAAATAGTAAAATCCTCTCCAACAATCAAAGCTTTAGGAAGATCCCAAAAACATCAGTCAATTACGATAAATAAAACATCCGAACTCACCCCGAATTTATACTAACTTGCGATAGTAAAATGTAAAATATTTATAAAAAAACTTAATCATTGACAGTCCCGATAACTTCTGCGAATTCAATCAGTTCAAAACACTACATAATGCAAGACTATGCTAATCAACATTTCTCTTCAAAAAATAACGACGAGACTCTAAAGGCTGTAGTTATGAATCTTGAATCCGAAATCAAACAACTTCGCGCAAAAGAGTAAGTTTACCGTTCAGAAATCAAGACTTTAACAGATCAAGTTGCACGGCTCCGCGCAACAGCCAACACAACGGAATTGAGCATTGGAAAATTCGAATCTGATTCCAACGACCATCTAAAGCAGGTGCGGCTGTTGAGTTAAAGAGTCGATAAGCTCAATAAAGTCAATTCTTAATTATCTAAGAGTGTAACAGGATTTAAAGTATAAAATGCCTGCCTCAAACAAGAATTAGCATAAATTCGAAAGCTCGAAAACGAATTGCGCCTGTAATTCTGCCAAAGCATTTCTGTCCTGAAGAATTAAAAGAAAACCAATAATTCAATCCTTAGTGAAAACATGAATGGATGTTTGTTAAACTAGATAATTGATAATATTGTGAGAGACTACCGGAGAGTTTGTGGGTTCGTCAAGTCTGTTCTCGACATGAAAGACAAATTTATGGAAATGTAAGACAGAAAGAATAGTAGTCCTGCGCAAAGAATAGTGAGTGCTACAGAGCTGAAGGAACTTTGGAGGTGGCTAAAAGGAGTGATTTCTGAAATATCAGTCATAGAATAATCACTTAGATTTCTTAAAAGCGAGTTAGGATTACCTGCTGATTCAAAATTTTAAGAGATTATGCTCAAAGTTAAGACTAAATTTAAAAAATCATGATATTTTTATTAGTTTCTTTAACTTTTCCAATTACGCAATTTAAATAACCTTGGCCATAACTGTAGATGTTTTAAATATCTATTTTATTATAAAAATGTAACATATTATTGATGTATAAATATGGGCCTAAACTTAATAAAGTATCGTCAAAATGCAGCTACTTGATAAAAATATTCAAAATTCTTTTAATCATGAAAAACTTTAACCATTCATTTTATCCATAGGCTAAGAAACCTGTAGATTTATTATCGAGGACATTGTCCAATTCCCAGAATATTTTTTTTCACCCTTAAATCCTTAATAGAACCAACCTCCTTCGAAGTAGTCTGTCTCTTTTAGTACTCCTTAGTAGATCAGATCTTTCCAAAGTCCGTTTTGTTTAGCTTTCTTTTTATCAAAATATACCTTGAACATGAATAACTCAATCCCCTATGTCGAGTGGAAAAGCCAGCCATCAGATTCCCACTTTCCGAATTTGTCGATGCCCCCCCCCATCGTGAGAGAATATATAAACTGATGTAGTTTTCGGACTTAAAAAATACGTTCTACATCGACTGGCATGCTGATATTATCCTGGACAAAATTCATTCGCCAGGTGTCATTTTAAATCATTTGTATTTTTTTCTCAAGCTCAGCCTCAGTAACACATTCAGGGTTGGCTCGCTTCAAAATCAATTCATAATTCAATTTTTTCTTATTTGTCTGTGCTAATTGTTATTCCTCTTAAGTATCCTTAAAACAGCAAACTTTATTTTTCTTACATCCGATGATCAGAAGAACAATCCCAGAAAGTGCTGTAATAACACTCGCTATCGTTGTTATTACTGATGTTGTGTTAGAGTTAGAGTTGACAATTCCAGTTGTCTGTATTCCTCCTGCATCACCTCCACTTTGTGCAAATACCAATAGTAAGGTATTTAACAATATAAAACATAGTTGTAGAGATCTGTTTTCAGCCATTTCAGTAAAATAGAAAGTACAAAAATTTCCTGTGAAGTATACTATATTATTATTATTTTTATAAAACATATGGTATATTGTCAATCCATAGATTAAAGTGTTTTTTAATTTTTTATGCTAGGTTTTTAAAATATATTTTTTTAGTCCAGTAAATTTTCAATAATGTTTTATTATATTAATATCCAAACTAAAATTCATCAAGCAGATTGTTTTTTGTAATCTTTTACCAAATTATGTTAGATATCCCTGAAACACTCATACCAGTAAAGCAGTAAGGTGATAAAAACTTAAATGTATACATACCGATATTTTCTCTAGCGAAAACTCATTAAATCTACTGACAAAGTCAATAAAACTTAAAAATATTTTCAAGTAAACATTTGGGTATCCGAGATTGTTTCTGCGAGGATATTGATGTCTCTTTGCGACATGGTCCAATCCCCAGAATATTCATCCGAATCCTCAAATCCTTCATAATACCAACGTCCCTCAAAATAATCCCTATCCTTCAGCAGACCTTAGTAGATCAGGTGTTCCCATTTTCCATGTTGTTTTGCTAATGTCTTGTTGCTATAAGACTTTAACATATAGAGCCTAATGCCTGAGTCAGAGTGGAAGAGTCTGCCCTTCGATTCCCACTCTCCGAATTTATCGCTGCCAGTCATTTTTATAGAATATATAAAAATATCCAGAGAGGCCACTGCAATCGGTTTATCTAAATCTGCTGGAGAAATTATCTTTCGCTGAATGAAGTTCATTCTCCAATTCTTGTTCAGAACCATTTTTATCTTGGCTTGGAAGTTGGCTGCGAAAATATCGTTTTTGGTCACCTCTAACTTCCTAAACCTCTTACTTTTGATTCCATAGTATTTGAACTTAGTAATAGACTAAGTTACTTGTCGAGCTTTTCTAAAACAACACTATCGCTTTCTTGAACAATTTGTCAAAGCCCAAATAGTAACAAATATTCCTAATAAAGAAAACGAAACTCCGACTGCCAATTTTGTATGCATCACATAAATTCTATCTGATTAACAATACAATTAGCAATTCTTCAAGTCTGGGGTGTTCTCATCATAGGCACAGGTTGGGCAGTTGTACGGAGCGATAAATGTGCTTCCTGATCCGCTTTCCCCTCCACCGGCTCCTCCTTCTCCTCCGCCACCTCCACCATCTCCGCCACCTCCACCATCTCCTCCACCTCCTCCTCCATCTCCGCCATCCTGCGCTGTGACAGTTGACCAAGTGATGAGTAAAAGATAAATTACCATGATAGATAAATAATTATTCATTGCAAAAGATAAAATAAGTTATTTGACATTATATTTACTAATTGAATTACATAAATAAATTCTTTTATAAATATATGGTAGATAGAATAACCTTTTGAAAACATTACAGAGTAAGGAGTAATAATAATATTTTATAAATATTAATATAAAAAAAAGACTAATCAACTTTTTATTTTCTATTGGTCTTCGAGCTGTTTAAAAAACTCGTAAATCTTTCCTTTGTTTTTATGCATTACAGTTAATAGATTTTCCCGACTACTTTTGCCCATTGACTTCTTCTATTATCTCAGTGGCGACGGACTCATTTCATGATACTGACTATGTTTCTTCTTAGCGTTAACTTCGGCAAGAAAGCTTTTTGTATTTTTATTGTCTGCTCGACTGATCATGTTCTCAATCTTCTTATTGGCAGAATACTGGCTGAGTCTAGCAAACACATTCTTATTTTCGATGCTGTTCTTCTCGAAGTGTTTGGAAGCCAGACCATCTGCGTTTGTGTTGATCGATGGCACGTGCATTATTTCTTGACGATAATAGTTGGCGAGGCCTTCCTGATACTCGATATCTCGCAGAGGATTTAGAAATGGTGGATAATTATGTTTGTATTTGAAATTATCTATCTGTTGATGATGGTTGCCTATTTGTTATGCGATCTCCATTTATCGTTCGTGTTCTTTCTTTTTGAGAGACTGTTGCTCGATCTTATACTGCTTCACCTTTAATATCTCTGGTGTCCTGTGTTGGATCGGCTTTATATACGGTTTTCTGTCAGGCAGGGTCGGCCTATATACAGCAGTCGCGGATCCATCTTGTCGGATGATGTTGTCGAGGTGTTATCTGCTCAGTTTTTGCTGGGATGTCGTATGTTTCTTGTAAAGTTACCGTATGTGGTGGTGTGTCTAACGGTGTAAGGTTGGACTTTTCGAAGTATCTTGATGCTTTTTAATCTGAGATGGTGTGTGAGTACTATTGAGGTGCGACTTCTTCTCCTTCTTTAATGGTGAGTGGATGTTTTGGGTTGAACGACTATGTTTCGAGATAGGGCTTTTGAGTTTCTGGTTTTCATATTGGAATAAAATATTTGTTATAGCTTGAGTGACTTGGTCGATAGTGTTTAGATCATTCTTTTTTATGGGTTTCTTCATCTTGTTGTTTTTCCTTTCTTTAACTTTATATTATTATTTTTTATAGATGGATGGATATATTTTGATACTATAATTAATTAGTCGTTATATATTTATAGTATCATAATAAGGGGGAGGATATAAATAATTGAGTTTTAAAAATATTAGAAATTACTTTTCTATTATTGGAAATAATTAATTAAATTTGAACGGATCAAAGTTTTATATTTTTGGATTGCGCGATTTTCGACATCAGTTCTTTGAAAATATCATATGGATCATACTCTGTTCCGTAGTTCTTGTTAATTGCCACCTCGGGTATATAAACCCATATTAATATGTTATATTTCAGTGCCTTATAGTCTACACTATCGGTCGGGTACAAAACTGCCTTCTCAAACAATGTCATGCTTGACTCAATCGTATCGACATGAAATCGAAATCTATCTGCTATCTGTTTCATTAAATGCTCTATAGTGTTAGTAGTTCAAATAATAAAGTATTCCTTTTTTTTAATGCTGTTTATGAATGGAATATATTTATGTTTTACCCATCTCATATAAACATATCAGATATTGGAGCGTTTTGCTATCCTATTCGTCAATGGCTTTAATATTACCAGATTTGTTTACGGTTGATTAAGACTTTTAGGATATACTAACTAATTTCGAAACACAATCATTTATGACCGATTGGCACTATCTTATTTACACTAGATTTTTTACTAGTCTCTAGCCAAGTACTTCGAGGGTCTTGGTGTAAATTGATTTTTAGATTTGATTCAGTGGAGATTAAGAGTTGAGTGTATTCATAAGGAGATCATATTTGGTGCGGTTGTCAAAAATACTCTCGAGACATTTTTTTCCTTTGGTCTTCGTGCGTTCAAGCAGTGTAAGGTTGGAATCAAAAAGTACAATCATAGAATGAAGAAATTGCTACTGTTGAATCAAAGATTTCCTATTCATTTAAAATTTAAAGGGTATCTTAATTTATATATGATGTTAGATTCTGTTATTCTTTTAAAATAAATATATGAAATTGAAAAACACTAAATCAAGTCAACACATTCAACATAATTTGTAAATTATCTAGCATTAATTATGTTGGATATCGCCATTAACTTTTTTTAATTATAGATTTTATCATAAATAATCTCCTATTGGATATATTATTATTATATATCTTTATTATTATTCTAGATCATAGCATATGCAGATGCAAAGATTCATAAAAAAATTAACAATAGCACTGCTCTTTTTAGTTGCTTTGATCCTTGCCCAGCAGTCACCAGCTCCGGCTCCCCTCTGCAACGCCAGGCCCATCTTTCGCAATCTCCCCCTCACAGTCTTCGAGACAGTTACAGGGGATCTTTCGGATTCCTTCTCGGGATTCAACCTCGACTTTAGTGTCACCAACGCTGCCAATATTACCACCTTGCCAAAGAAGCTTTTGGACTATCCAAGTCTAAACTATTATATGACTGGCCTTAAATCTCACTATATCGAACACCGTGGTAACTCATGGGGTAATCATCTGCATGTTCTCGCAAGCGACATGAATACCACTGTGCTCTATATTTACAACTTTAAGAACCGATCGGATGCCCCTGATGTTGAAGCTACTATCATAGTAGAAAATAAAGCTAACACCTTTTGTTATGAGACCGTGGTATTCCTAAATTACGGGATAGCAATAGTAGATTGTGCAGAGAAAAATGCTCTGTTTTGGAAAAACAAGTTTATTTATCTCAACCTAACCAGCCACTCTGTGATCAAAGTGGTCTAGAACTAGATGTATGTTTCTTTCATGGACATCACTCAACGAAGATTTCGCAGCTTCCGAGATCCACATACAGGTTATGAATATATTGTCAGGGCTTATCTTTCAGAAGGAGTGGATCGCGAACATGCCGGAAATACCTATCTGGAGCTTTTCTCGGCTATAGACCCGATGGAACTAGAAGTGCTTCGAATTATCGATCGAGTTGAGATGGGTAAAAAAGAGTTAGCCATTGTTGACTTCAAGGTATACCTTGGAGATCTATTTGTCCTGGATTATTTCTTTGGGCTGTATAGATTTGATATTACCCCTAGCCAACATCTGGTGTTGATGGGGCATTATCAAGCAGAGTTCTTCACTAAATTTTCAGTGTACTCTGATGATTTGGATGAACAGGTGGTGGTTGCTCTCGCCAATTCTCACGTAGTGCACGAGATCAACTGGGACATGGAATGGGGTCGCAGTGCACAGCCTTTCTTAGTCCAGAAGTACTCCCTCATGCAACACAGCCATGTGCACGACGTCATCATCGACGAGAAATACTTAATTGTCCAAAGTTCTGCTAACGCCACAGTAAGCAGTGGAGTGTTCAGGGTCTTGAATTATACCTGGATTTTCACTAAACAAACCAGATCCTATATGAACGCCTTCAAAGTCATCACTCATAACTCATCAGATGTGTTAATAGATTTTGATAGAGATGAATAACATCTTCTGGTGATGGATCAGACAGGAATCAGGCATTGGAAAGTCAACAAACAAGTATTGGTTGTTTTCCCAACTGATGAATCAACGATTGGACAGTCTTTTAACATGACCATCAAGGCTATATCTCAGAGTCCTGAGTACCCAAACCAAGCGGAGTGCAGTGATGATACTGTGATACATATGGTCACGCCAAACAATATGACGATCTGGCCTTCCGGCATTGAGGTACCCTAAACGTATTACGCTAACTATCCTGGAAGGCTCTAAATTCCTTTGCTCGAATATGTGATTGGTCCAAACATCACGTACTCATTACAAGAAACAATGATCCACCACGATCTCCCCACCTATTGGGTTAACCAACAAAATCAGTCCCGAGTTCACATAGACTTTCCTCCGAAAATCGGGAATATCGAGTTCTTTTACACCGAAGTAGTCCCACGTGAGGGTAATGATACCATATTCTATTTTTACCAGACCCTCGACAACATTACACACATCGCGAAATGCTCCCACCCCTGGGAAGCCTCCGACATGAACTGCACAGTCCAACAGCAATATTCGCATAATAGCAAAATACACCAATTTCACTCTGCCTTCTTCTTCAAGGAAGAACAGACTCATTTTTACTACATCTGGACTTTAGAAGGAGCTCCAAACCTTGTATACATCATAAACTTCATCGATCATAGCAGAGTTGCCGTCCTTGAGTACCCACAGGGTTTCGAGGGGTATGTCGGAGATATTGTCTCTACTAACGGAATTTTATTTGTCACCTTTCCCTATATCAAAACGATTCTCGCTTATCGACTTGCTGAATGTTAAGATTTCACGTGTAAACTTTCATTCACCATTACTGCCCAGAGACTGAAACCCTTAGGCGTCTCTTACTTCAGCCCCCTGGAAATCATTACAACTCGTACCCACCCTGAGGTGCTCTTCATTAAATGTTTAGGAGAGATTATCATCCTCGATGTGGATAATTCCAACAATCTGATTCTTCTCGAACAAATCTATACGAACGTCGCTCTAGGTACTAAATACAAGATTGCTGTGAATCAACACCACTTGATAATCGTATCCCCCTCTGACAATACTATTGAATAATACAACATCGAATAAATGTATGATAGAAAAATTCAACCAGTAAAGTTCTTCCCTCTCTATAACTACACAATACCTTAAGACTTCGATTTGGAGTTTAGTGATGTCGGAGATCTCTTTTATATTAATACTATTGACGCCGCTACCAATCTCACAACTATTTTGATTTATTGGACACGCAATTTCGCCGTTGCGTGCCTATACGATGTGATCAACTTACCCGGTCGGTACAGCCATTCCAACCTCGAGATTGAAGTCTCAGGCTATTTCTTGGATTATGTTAGCATTATCGCCTCTGGTGCATTTTATCTGTACCGCTAATATGAATGGCCCAATTTAATCGTCGAGGATGGCATGGACGATTATCAATTTTATTTACACTTTACGAATCATTAAACAAACCAAAATCTGTCTCTTGTGACTGTGAAAGTGGCGAATTACCCAGAAGGATTCTAGGCTACTGAAGAATTCGAGAAAGTAGTTAAGCCTACTCTCAAAGTCAATGAGAATGGGTCACACACTTGGGATTCGAGAAAATGGTTCAGCGGGCATATTCTTATGTATAACTATAGCTGTGAAGAGTGTCACCATGAGATTAAACTGAAGTCACATGTTCATTACGAAAGAGCCCTAAACTTAGGTGGTAACGATTTCATAGAGACTATGTATGGAGGAATATCAGTTTGGGAAGATTTGTTCCTTTGGCGACCCAATGGTTCCATATATTAAGTCATCAATATTCCCAACCCTAAATAAGGGTCTCGCTGTACCCGAGTCGTTAGCACTCCAGATGATCTCTTCCAGGTTTCAGGATGCTAACTCAATTAAGGAGGTGTAAATCTCTACTTAACTGTAGTTGCGAGCTACAAAGGATTCACTATGGGGCCATTTGTAACGAGTGCTCGTTATCTGCGAAACATCCAGATGGTCAATGAACTGCTTATTTTGACGGATGTGGACCACTTTCCTCAATTTAAATTCCGCAGTGGAGGTGTCTATATCTATGCTATGAACTTAGACATGGTCAGCGAGCATGAGTTTGACGAGATCGATTTTATCGACACCAACGATTTCTACGATGCCCATGGTTGGGATAATAGTGATGTCTACGTCGGAAATTCTCATTTGGTCTGGGATCGAGAAGATGACACCTATCGGCTCTATGTTACTGAGATTAATAACGGTTTATTCGTGTTGGACTTCAAATATAATCTTGGAGAACGAGAAATCACGATTCTCTATAGTCAATATCTTGATCTCAACGATCTCCTCGCTCAGCACGGATTCCATATGCCTCACGATGCAATTTTCCTGGCTGTGACCCATACAGGGGTTCGTCATAACCCTGCATTCGAGATGGAAAACGTCTTGATCACGACCTACGGATACCACAATTTTGAGATCACACTGATCTACAACAACACAAATCTTGTCTCATCAATTCTCCACAGAGTGTATTATCGGTATGCTTACTATGGTATCAACAACTATGTAAAGCATGCTGATGGGTATCTTGCTCTGAGCTACATTATTCCCCCTCTGATTGAATACATGACAAATTACTCCAGGCAAGTGATAGCGATTTACGATACAAGGGATTACGAGCATGAAAGTTAAAAAGGCTACAGCGAGAGGTATATGTTGGGTGCTCATGTTGCTAACCATACTGAACACTTGAGTTTCGGATTTAATACAACCTTTGATGGAAGGTCAAATGGAACACGAACTGGACTTGTTGTTATCGATCCATTAAGTAAAGAAAATACCTTTTTTTAAAAAATATTGATAATTTTATATAATAGCCACTCGATTCTACGAAACCACGCTTTCCCGTAATTTGAGCCTTGATATTGATGCAAAATATTCATCCCAGGTGATCAAAGTGACTCCGTTCAGCGACTTCCATAAATATACATTTGACTTGGACGTCAATGGTCCCCACCCCGGTCCTGAACCAGACAATGGGCCTGTTGCAGCTTGGAAGATCATCATAATTGTTATCGGCTCCATTCTTTGGGTCGGAGTCATAGCCTACGTGGTATTTGCAATTTATAAGAGAAAGGTGACTTCTCAAACTAGCTAATCAGATGGACCTAAACGTCATCTCCTGGAAGAAGAAGACCAAAATTCCAGAACCCATGCTGTCAACGAATCTGTCGCAGAATCATAAAGCATGCGAAACACTCTGTTGGACAATCGATTGTCAAGCGTACCAGCAACATAGGTCTAGACTGCTTCTCAATAGCAAGCAGCTTATCAAGCGCCAGTAGTAGTCTAAGAACCAGCTGAGGCAGAAAATGTAGAAAGCGAGCCTAATGGCGCGAGTCAATGATTTCGATTATAAAAAATATAAATATTCGGATTATTTAGATAAGTTTGTTAGTTGTTATCAGATAAAATATCCCAGTTTTATAAAATATTTCGATACTGAAATTTAAATCATTTTCTGTTACAAAACACTGTTTGTTTTCATTCTTCTAATTGAACTTATTGTCCCTCGTCTTCATATTCGTCCTCTACATCCGATATTTCTTCAGGCCATTCCGTCGGTCTATCGCTGCTCTTAAACATTCTTTTTAGTGCATCTCCCTCTATCTTCTCATCAAACATCAAATCAAACTTGAGGTTTGCTAAGATGTTATCGCTCAATTCATATCTCCGCATTGGAGGGTAGTGCCTGGAAGGAGGAAACAAGGGGTCAAGTCCTAATCGTAGACACCCTTCGATCATACCTGGAATTATTCTTGAAAGTAAAGGACATGAAATCTATAGGCATGGATTTGCATTGATTTAGATGAGCCAAGGTTTGAACTGCGCATCTACCATAAAATCCAAGCCAAATACTTCGAAGTTGTTGAGCTTGCGTTTAGAATCAAGTCGCAAAAAGTTTGCCTTTATTGCGTCTAAGGCCATTTATCTCATACGTGGCAGAATCTCGTGCTCGAAGTTCCACTTTTTTCCCATATGATTCATGTCTAAGTATCTCTGAAATTCAGTATAGCTTAGTTTATTTCCAGGCTCATGTTTGCCGTAAGACGCGGCATGTTTTTGAATGGCATCGTTAGTGAGATGAACGTAAACATTGTCGATGTCGTCCAGATCGTAGTGATAGGAGGCAGTGCGGATATATCCCTCTTGGTACCAAAATGCCTTGAGAAGTCCGTTGACACTGGTCAAAAGCATATAGTGGCGAATGTCAAATTTTCTGTTGTGATAAAGAAGAGGACGATTGATATATGACTGGATGATATGAGTGCGTGGCTCGCCGTTGGAGTGAGTCTGCCTCTTTGATATTTTAGCAGGAATGTCTTTTGAATAAACTAGGCAAATTCCATTTCCGCGATTGCTGTTTTCTCCTGGTTTGAGAATCCACACCTTGTCTTTCTCGAGTTTGGCTGTCGACATAAATTATTTAAATTTTTAATCATGGACTCCCTTGACGTGAAACGTTTCGGGGATGTAGAAAAAAGGATCCACTTTGAGACAAGACATATAATAATGTCTCAAGGAGTGAAATAGTGCTTTTTTAGATCCAATAAATGAGTTTTGAGGAAGGTGGTTTGTCACTAAGGTCACTTTAATTTTTTAGAAAATAGATGTTCGAATAGAGCCTTGAGCCAGGTGGTTGTCGGCCATAAGACTATCCCACTTACTCATTATCTTTAAATTATCGTCTTTTTCGAGTGGTACTGGCCTTTTATTCTTCAAGAGAGCCATTTTCCTCTTTATCTGATTGGCTAGCTATTCTGTTGGAGACTCATAATCTTGTTGTTTAGCATGGACATCCTTGAGTTTGGACTGGGTCCAGCAAAAGTTGGGCTATTCGGCGAGACTGTCAACGATTTCAAGCCAAAATCTCCTCTTGATTAGGCTCTTAAGCAGCAATGAGTTGTTTCCTTTTCCAATATAAACCTTGTATTTCACGAGATCATCCTCATCGCTCAACCTCAGATCAATATAGATTCGATTGCTAAAATTTATCTTGTAGATAAATTCAAGATATGACTCAATTTTCTTCTTGTATACTTTATCTGGCGAGTACTCACTCGTTCCAAAAAACATTTTTTAGGCCTTCTTCTTTGTTTAGAAGAGTGAATGACTTTTCAATCTTTTGGAGTTCGAAGAGGCAGTCGAAGCCATACTTTCCTTAATGGCTAGATACTTGGCCGACAGCATAAGCTTCGAAGTGGGCCCGCCGGTCCCTGTCGGAGAAGAGGATTATTATTACTTTTTTGTCGTCGTGTCGAAAGAGAGAATGCGCATGTGATCTTCATGATTAGGTAAATGTTTAGTCACCTTCATTTCAGTAATCATATCCTTGATAATCTTGAAATTGCAGTCGTCCTAAGGCTTGGCCCTGGAGTTCTTCTGAATAAGTTCAGCGCAACGTTGACGAAATCTTTATTTCTCACGTTAACGCTATTGCAAACGTTATTGTTTGCGCTTTTAGATAACTTCTTTTATCAATTAGATTTCTTGCATTTACTGCCTGCGTCGACTGCTGACATCTTCTCCGCCTGTTAACTCTAAATTCATAATATTTACTATTTTAGCCTTGGAAGCTGAGTTCGTAGGCTATTCGTTTAACTTCTTCAAGGGAGGATGATTCACTGAAACGGAATATTTGTTAATAGATAGTTCCACATATATTTATGGTTACTTGTTTTGCGAAAGATAAAGTTTGTTGTCACTTAATTGTTATCATCTTATGTGTTCGAAAGTGGTTATCGACTCGTTTCTGGTCTTTGAATGTTTGTCTCATGAAATTTGTTAAGACTTGCCTGTTGTTTGTGTTTCTTCTTGTTCGATATGCTGAATACAGTACCATTCTAAAAGTATATAAAACTCAGTAAACTGAATTTGTGGCTTATAATGCAAATTAAATACACCACCTATAAATTACGGGAAGAATCTTCTTGTCGATGGTGGGCATGGATTGCATGAATTGGTGTTTGTGGTTGTTGCGACTACTGCTTGTGAATTTGATTTCCTCAAAATTGACCTGCCGATCTAGATTATTAAATACTGTATGTTTGAGCATACACACTGGGTCATTGATGCAGTTGAGATTGAAGCAGGTCGTGGCTTTTTCCAGAGATTTTTTATTTATCTACAAGCTATATCTCGAACGAAGTGATCTCATATGATAGTTAAATAATACTATAAAACAATCAGGATAAAAAAATGTTTTATATAAATTTTAATATCTCTATCTATTATAATTATTTAAGTAGTAAATGTTTATATTTTATCAAAATTAAACAAAAGATTTTTTAAAAGTCCATATATATGCAACATTAATTAAATAGAAATTGTTGTAATATTAAACGAAGCGAACCAGGTCAGATGAATTGTGTGCGTTTGATTGGTTTGACTTTGCTGATATTCAAGTATTTTTTCTCATTTTTCTGCATCACAAACTTTTTGTTAACGTACATATTAAACCATTTCATCTCAGTCAACTCAGGCCCATGTCTTGATTATTCAAGCTTATATTTCTCATAAATTTTAGGAAGTTCAAGTTGCGCGATGTCGTCAAGAGGCTCCCCGTACTTCAGTTGTTAGTCGACCATCACATACACGTTGCTTTAATACTCCTGTTTCAGTACAAAATACTATTACTAGGCAAAAAAGGTTGACTCCCAATACATAGCATTCTACAGTTTCAATTTCGGAATCTGCTTCATTTCAAAATCCTTTATCTTAGTGCTGAAGGTTGACTCCCAATATATAGGATTTTATATTTTTTATTTCGGAAGTACAGGGGTAGGAATCTGCTTCAATTCAAAATCTTTTATCTTGGTGCTGAAGGTCGATTCCCAATAAAGTGTCAATTTCTGAAGCTACTTCAATACAAAATCCTTTATCTTGGTACTGAAAGTCGGACTTTATAGTTTTAATTTCAAAATTTACTTCAGTTCAAAATCCTTTATCCAGATACTGAAAGTCGATTCCCAATCGATAGGACTTTATAGTGTCAATTTCGAAATTTGCTTCAGTTTCGATTCCCAATCGACAGGACCTGATAGTGTCGATTTCGGAAGCTACTTCAATACAAAATCCTTTATCCTGCTACTGAAAGTTAACCAATCGATAGAACTTTATACTGTCAATTTCGGAATTACTTGCAAAGGGAGTTCCCAGTATACCATCTCATCCTCTTATGAAAATATCTTTGCTCTTTTTTGGATAACGGCTTTCGAGAGTGATCTGATTTTTTATATTTCCTCCAAAATACTTTTATCGTTAGTGTCTTCGCACTTCACTTACAACTCTTCTAACTTTTCATAACATTGGGTATAATGTCCCCAAGCTAGATATAACCAAGCAGTTTCGAGCAGCTTCTGCTTTTCCTATATCATACTCATTTCCTTAATGCCTTTAAAACTTGCCACGTGGTACTTTTGAGCAGAGAAAAAGTGTCCTTTTTTAAGATTTTCCAAAAAATAATCATATTTCAATGAGCACATTTTTTTACTATTAGTGACTGTTTTGATATTATTGAGGAGGATCTTGAAATCCTGTCCATATATGGTCTGAAAAAAGAGTTTGGGTATGCAGAAAGAGGCCTGTCCTTCCAATTTCAAATGAAACTTAGACCCTGACGTAGAGAATTCCTTGACTATAAATTTGGAATAAGGTGAGAAAAGGAACTCAGTTGCCTCTTTATAAAACGATTTTTGCTCGATATTGAGGAGGTTGGAAAAAAACAAATGCTATCGAAGAGAGTATGTTTCATATTCCACTTCAATCACACTCTTCTAGCTCTGTTAACTATTTTTGCTGATGCAGCTAAAGAAGTTTTGGTTGTATATTATGTCATATTTTTGGAAGTCTAATTTTTTTGTCCCTTATTTTTTATTGTGTTCAGTTGCTGGAAGGTCTTCCACGTATATTTTAATATTTTCTTTATACATCCGCGGGTTCACAAAAAAATGGCAGAAGTTTAGGGTGAGTCCATAAAAATAGCCGTAAAAGGTTGGGAAAAGAGAGAAGTTCTGCTAGTAGTTCTTGAGCAGCAAGTTGATGCACTCGTTGAAACCGTGGGGCAGTGAAAAAGTGTGTATGCAGTGTTCCGCTATATCCCAAAAGTTTTTACAGGACTCTACAGGTTTCAGGTAATACTTTTGGAAATCATCCTTGTTACATATTATTGCCTTATGACTATAACAAAAGTTATATGTTTTTTCTATTGCTTGCTTGAGGGCGTCGAAGGACTTCAAGAAGCACTTCTCTTCCGACATTAGAATTATCAGCTCTTTGTAGAATCCTTTAACCTTCTAATCAAGGTCCTTTTTTCCTCGAATAAAATTTGTCGATATTTTACATGATTAAATAAGCGGCTCCCAGAAAGGAGACAACTCGAAGTGATATCTTTAGATGGATTAGTCTTTGGAGTATAATGATAAGAGGGCCAGTTGGGATTTTTTCTATTGACTGATTCCGGAAGTCTTGATCAAATAGGGCACTTGATGTCTGCGAATGTACTTGATAATATCCATCATATTGGAGCTTGCGTAAGAGAAGTTATTCCTGCTTTCAAAGACATTCTTTTTTTTGAGGTGATTTATTCTTTCAACATTGTCGAAGTATACAATAGATGGGGCATATTTGGAGAAGCGCTACGCAATCTTCGAGCTTTATTTTGCGAATTATTTTCCCTAACAAATAATGAATGGGCTGCAGATAATATCTTATTTTAGATATTATTTTACACTTTAAAATGTCCGGTACTGGATATTATGGACCAGGAATTATTTCTTGTGGGCTTGGAATTTGTCTATTTATGAATTACTTTTCTGGAAAATTAGATCAACGCATTTAACCACCCGGACTTCAAATAAATATTTGGGTAAACTGGTGGCCTCAAAGTTGTTATTGCTTTAGGTTTGAATTATGATGTTTACATAGTCTTCCAAACCCGAACTCTTCAGACTTTCTTTGAATGATTTTATTTTTTCGGTAGATTCGCTCAGAAACAGCACACTGGCGTACTTGGACGCATTGTTTTTTATTTCTTTGATTTTCATATGCTCTTAGTTACTTTTGAAAAAGATAAGTTTCGGATTAGAAGGTATATCTATGATAGAATTAATAAGTTGCTCTGTGGTAGGGTTTTAGTACACAAATATCTATTGAATTGGCAAGGTCTTGCATCCCATGTGGTTTGGATTTGATTTAATCCTCGAAACTATGTCCTATTTTTTGTTCGTCACCAAACCCAATTTATATTTCTAGTTTTTCTTCTCGAGCTTTGCTGAGTCGGAGGAAAACTGATACAAAATGAATTTTAACAACATTTATTAATCCTGTTAAAACATTTTTATTCCAGCTTAAATATGTGACTCGTCAAACACGACATAGTCACAAAGGGACGACCAGAAGGATTCTTTCAGTTATTTACAGTTCGTATAAGATTCATAGGAAAGTCTTTATTCGTCCAGCAGCTTCTCGATCTAGGAGAAATCGTGGGTTTTTTTCCTTACGAATTTGACATGTACTGTGTGCTTGAATTCTCGATTCATAGTCAAGAAATAGTCCCGTTTTTTATTTTGGTTGGCTGCATTATTCGTCTGGGTGATGAGAATGAGTTGCAGTAGTTTCTCGATGCTATTACTGATTTCTCTGACCATTGGGTTATCAAGATATTCTGCTTCAGCTAGGTTCTTTTCGTAATATAGATAGATGTTGGTGCTACTGTAATATTAAGAGTCGATGGCTTGGAGAAGCGAGTCTTTTGCGTTGTAAGGAGCTATGACAAACTCCATGTCTTTTTTGTTGAGATTCTTGATAGCCTCCTTTGCCGACGGGAAGCGCTTGAACAAGATTTTCGACTCAAATTACTTGACGACTCCCGGATCGAGTTATTTACAGATAAAGACAACCGTCTTCTTGGGCTCTACGATTTTCTGACCCATATATATTTTTAATATACTAAACAATTAAATTAATAATGAATTATAAGGAAATAAAGTTGCAAAATAGTATTTTATTCACAATGTATTACTTACTTTTTTTGTCAAATATAATAAAACTAACAAAGATTGAAGGAAATGATGATTTTAATATTTCAATATCTAATTTCATAGGGCGTGATGGGGTTTATTGATTTTTGATTTCCACTCATTGTAAAGATCAGTTTGATAAGAATGACAGTGCCGGTGTTCACTCGCCAGCTGTTACTATTCATGGATTTTTTTTTTATTCAAGAAACATGGGCTAAATAGAGTACTTATTTATTTTCCTCATTTACAAGGAATATTATATAAAATAAAAAACATAGAAGATGAGATTAAATGTTTTTTTATGAGAAAGCAAAAGCATCTTTCTTTTTTTTCTTTTTTAGTAATTTTCAATAAACTATTTCACTAAGTCAATACTTCGACTAACCATAGAATCTTTGGAGTACCGAATGTTCATTAGTTAGTATACAAATAAATGTTTGTGAAACAAATATAATGCTGTCGATGGGTCCTGTTATATATTTTCAGTATTTATGTTCAGCCTCTATTTTTAATATAAAACCAAAGGTTTATTACATATATCCCTATATATTTCTATATATATACATATTCCTGTATATTATAAAAATATAAAAATTTGTCCATTATTGTAATGATATTTTACCATCGTTTTTTTGGTTGATAAATAAAATATCTAAACAAGAAAAAGACATATCAATTAATAAACTTTAATAAGAAAAACAAAAAAAAAAGAAGTAAATTTCAGTGTTTCTCTTACATTAACTACATGTATATATTTATATTCTTTTATGTATCAAGATATATTGAACAAAATACTCTATAATTTTAAAAAAATAAAAAAATATATAATTCAAAGAAAACAACTAAGCTATTTAATTGCTCTATCATCAACAGATGTCTAGTAAAGTTTAATCGTCCGCCAGCCTAAAATCAACCATCGTCGATCTTGCTAAATCAATGAAAAGAGCCTATGAGGCCTCTCCTTAAACTTATTCCGAATCTTCTTAATTTCATAAAATGATAAGTCTAATGCACGATATCAAGCTTGACGATTTTTCACTGCCTGATTTTCCTTCCAAGGTCGCAGAAGGCCAGATCCACACAGAAACAGACCTCAGAGTTTCGCTTTTCTTCCTCCCGAAAGGGGTTTAGATGCCATTACACGATCATCCTGGAATGTACGTTTTATGCAAAATTCTAAAGGGGAAGCTAATCAGAGACTTTTATAAGCTCGACAGCGACTACTGGCAGTTCAAATTCCCTAAAAAATTTATAAATGTAAAACATTTTATTCTCTCTCTTTCGTTGAATTCTAAAATATTTGTTAGTTTATTTAAAAATGTTAGTTATTCTCTGATTAATTATTTTTATAAACGTATAGGGGAAAATTGGAGAAAACGACTATCCTTCAGTATTTGCTACTAAAAAAACAGACCTTATCGAGGCAGACGCCATCGATGTAGTCACTCCCCAACTGAATCTCCATCGATTCAAAGCATTGGAAGACTCAATATTTTTTGACGTCATCATCCCTGATTACGATAACAAGACCAGATTCCTCAACTACTACGAGGAAAAGGCAAATGAAGGAAAGGACAATCGAGACAATCGAGTTCAATTGACTATGAAACCATTAAAATAGAAGGATGTACTTCTCGTCCCAGTGGACTTACTAAATTGAGGAGGGTATAACAAAACTTGAAATAACCTATATCAGGAAGCCAAGATTATTATGATTGATTTATATAAATAAAAGCCTCCATTGAACGACTTACTTTTTATTTTATTTTATTGTATTTTATTTGTTGTTTTTATGTTTGAATATCAACACAATCATAGTTATTACGCTATCTCTGTTGAAAACACATTTAAATATTCTATTTTCTATAATTTGAATGTTGAGATTTATAATAGTATAATATAAATAGCAATCCATGTATAGACATGCATATTTATAAAAAGCTATTGATTGTGTAATAAATAAAATATACTATTTTAAATTATCAGGTTCTAAATTCATAATTTGAACAATCTTAGCATAATGCAATATATATAAGAGGCTTCTAAAATATTAGCAAGTAAAATAAATGCCATTTTTATGATTTTTATTGATTTGTATTGATTTCTATTATTTAGTTTACAATAAATCCCGGATAGAATGAGAGTGTAAACTCTAATCAATTATCAACTCCAACTTAACTGACAATATTTTCAGTACCTACAACATGTTCCCCTTTTTCTTCTTCAACAAACGCCCTCACATTACCCTCTTTTGCCTGGTACGCTTTAATTTCGTTGGTGATCCAATCTATCCAATCCAATCGACTGTTTCTCCACTGTATCAAACACACTACTCCGAGTAGAAATAGTACAACAAACAGCACCACGATTCCGAACATTATTATTTTATGCCTTTCCCCCTTTTCCGGAATATCGATATGCAGTTTCATCGTTTGACTCACGGAGCAATAACTATTGTATTTAGTTTTTTCAATTTGGCAAGACGAGGAGTTAGCTCGATATTCAACGATTATCTCTTCGTGTTAGTTAGTAAAGAAACATTCCACAATTGGCGGAGTTTTCTAGATGCTAACGAGTTCTAAATTGCGACCATCGCATAACAAAAAGCGATCATCAAAAAGTCTGATGCCCCGTTTGGCCTGACTATGAGTCCGAACTCCGTTATGTTCTTCCTTGATCATGCGTGGATCAACGTTGATAGGGAACAGGTCCATGGCTTCAGTCGAAAATACGATGAGAAAGTCATCAGCAATGGTGAAATCGAATACATAGTCGAACATTTTGAAATATCTGACAAGTTCGGCCTGTTTATGTTCGATATCGTAATAGAGCTCCCCAATTTTAAAGGAATTTCCTTCGACAAAGCTGTAAAACAATTCATTTTTGTAGGATCTGATGTGGAAGTTTCCAAAATGTTTCACATCAATCACATCATAGGGGATGAGTTGTTCTTGGTCGTGTTTAAAGACATAGATGTTGGCCACTTGATCCAGAACATAGACTATTCCATTTTGTTTGTCCACGCTCAGACTGACGGGATAGATTTTGTTTTTATTGAAGGTTAAGTAATGGGCCACTATATTAAGTTGGTTGTAGATGTTCAACTCAAAAAGATAGACTCCTCCGGTGGTACTCGCTACGAATATAAAAGACCCGATGGCCACTGCGTCTGACACTGGGTATTGAAAATCCACGTTTGTAAGTTTATCACTAAATAATAATGATTTGCAAAAAGTAATTAGGATAAAGAATGATCAGGAGAAAGAAATTGGATATTTTTTAAAAAACAATTATTATTGAAGTATTCTTTTTAATAACAAAAGCTTTAAAAGGATTTGGTACATTCGAGAGAGAATTGATAAAGTATTGATTTTCCATACTCCGAACCTACTGAACAAAAACACATCTTCGTTATCGAGGGTTGCCACGAGAAACAACCCTTCCTAGATTTGGATTGATTCATTGGTGTCACGCTGATACACAATCGGCACTGAGACAAGTCGAGTCAAATGTGTCTGATTATAGCTGAAGGCAGTCATCACCATCTTCTTGGTCACCACATACACCAATTGTTTCGCAGGGATAGTGACCATGCTGGCCACTGTATCGCCGATATCAGAGCTCGATGTAAACTGGAAGTCCTGAAGGTTTTTTTTGGTGACCTGCTCTGGAAAATAACTACATGACTTATCTGCTTTCTCCCCGTTATTGTTAAGAATCTTAACCTCGACCTCCTCTCCGCGTTCAAAATAGAGCTTGAAATGTTCTTTGGATTTCACAGTTTGCTAGGCCGTCGGGTAGGTCATATTGAATCGTTATAAGGTGGGAAGCTGGGTGGAAATAGGAGCCTGAAGAGCATGTTGGAAGAGTAAGAGAGTTATGGTGAGGAGATATAGTGTTGAAATGGATGTCATTGTCTTTTTTTTTATGAGATTTATTTTCGACGATGTTTATAATTATAGATTTTGTTATTGTATATCTATATTTTTAAAAAATGATAATATGAAGCTATAGAAAAAGTGTGGATTTCTTTTTTTTTGTTTTTGCCTTTCGGCACAGATACAATAAGTTTAATTCGAAGTTAATTA
>JAHDVE020006873.1:0-57675 GCA_022606495.2 Halesus radiatus
TTTGTTATGGTTTGTTATGGTTTGTTATGGTTTGTTATGGTTTGTTATGGTTTGTTATGGTTTGTTATGGTTTGTTATGGTTTGTATACCAGACGTGACTATCAAAGTTTGTAATACCCTCCATTTGCATAACATCAACTAGTACATAACTCAGTGGGTGGTACGACTAGATACGAAATCAACTACTGAGTTCGTGCAGTTTCGAACGAGAGACGACTCGATACGTTCTCGATCGAGCTGGCATGTAGTACTGATCAGGCTCATAACAGACGACCTGACCACAAACGAGAGAGAGAGAGAGAGAGAAGCGACTAGATACGCGTCTCTGTCTTGTTTGTTTGTCTGCACAAATAATTAATTGTGCAACGCCCGACTTTAATTTTAACCTGATAGAAGCGACTAGATACGCATCCTTATCTTGTTATGTTTGCACAAAAAGAGGATTTGTGCAAACGCCCCATTTCAGTACATATTGGCTTTCGACAAGCGTAGTTCCGGGGTTTTCGAAGAAGTGATGATGACAGTGCACGTCATCGTTTTCTTTTTCCTACGCCCCTGAACCTCGGTTTCGTCCCGAGACGCTACTGGGTGCTAACGGGACATTTCTCCGACCCCCGCCACCCCTACGGTCGCTCCCGGCGACGGTCCCGAAACAGAGCGGGCTCTCATTGGTCGAGCCCCTCTGATCCACAAAAAACCTTTCAAAATTATTGTTCTACCAAAATTGTCTGTCTTTGTAAGCGATTCTTGCGGCCGCGGTGACTGATCTAAATAAACGATCTTTTCTGATCTGTTCATTAGCGCCCGCGTAATCGAGTAAACTTACTTATTTTATGTTTGTACAATGCATTTTTTTGTAATCTGACGGCAAAGTATTACCTGTCCTACTTGGACCCCCATGACATACTTTGTAATAATTTTGGTTGCTTTAATAAAAAATAGGTGAAGATTGCAATAGGCTCAATTCAAGCAGAAGGTCGTGATTGACATCCTAATTTTTTGATCAAGTCGATCCAAGGTTGACAGAGTCTACGGCAGCTCGCGAAATATTCACGAGTTCAAACTGTCCGATTCGCCGCACGGTATCGCACCGAAGTACTTGAACGACGAGTGCATTTCTAAAATTCAGAGTATTCTCACGGATTCAACACGCCTTCTACCTACTTCGCCTGCATCTTCACCCGGCCTGAAAACCGACCGTGACTTTCTCTTCACCCTCACCACCTCCTTGCAAGAAATCGTTTGCCTTTTTCAAGGCATTTCCCCCTTCCTTCCTACCCTGCTCTGAAGCGTCGAAGTGGCCAGCCTGATCTTCTTCTTCTAAAAACGTGCGCAAGAGTTTACAGATCTTGTCCCGTACATGGTCCTTCTTGAGCCAGGATCTACTTCACGCCTTCACGACTACTAGTGACGTCTTCTCGCCTTCACGCCTTCAGTGACGTCTTCTCGCCTTCACGCCTTCAGTGACGTCTGCACGCCTTCTCGCCTTCAGTGACGTCTGCACGCCTTCAGTGACGTCTGCACGCCTTCTCGCCTTCAGTGACGTCTGCACGCCTTCTCGACTACAAGCGACGTCTGTACGTCTTCGTGCCTTGTACGTGCCGAGATGCCTGCACGTCGCAGCCGTCGAGGGGCCTCGAGCTCGGAGTCTCAGCCCGAGTCCACCGCTGTGCCCGCCGCTGTGCCCGCTGCTGTGCTCGCCGCCGCGCCCGCCGCTGCGATCGCCGCCGCACCGCCTGCCGCCGCGTGGCCTGCCGCCGCGTGGCCTGCCGCCACGTGGCTTGCCGCCGGGCCGTCTGCCGCTGCCCCACCTCCTCCTGCGCCCGCCCCTGCGCCCGACGCTGCTCCCGCCGGTGCGCTCGGCGCTGCGCTCGGACCTGCGCTCGGACCTGCGCTCGGACCTGCGCCCGGCGCTGCGCTCGGCCCTGCGCTCGGACCTGCGCTCGGACCTGCGCTCGGACCTGCGCTCGGACCTGCGCCCGGCGCTGCGCTCGGCCCTGCGCTCGGACCTGCGCTCGGACCTGCGCTCGGACCTGCGCTCGGACCTGCGCTCGGACCTGCGCTCGGACCTGCGCTCGGACCTGCGCTCGGACCGGCGCTCGGCGCTGCGCTCGGCGCTGCGCTCGGCCCGGCGCCCGGCACTGCGCTCGGCGCTGCGCTCGGTGCCGCGCCCACACCCACCACTGCGCAGTCCTCCGATGCTGAGAACAACTCCTCCACCACAGAGGACACCGTGAGGCAGCTACAACGGGAGATGCGCGCCTTGAGGGAGCAGCACGCCAAGCAGCTTGCCGCGCTATTGTCGGCCATGCAGGACGGACCCGCAGCTGTGCAGCCACTCCCCGAGCCAGTGCGACTACAGATGACCGACGCAGAGGCACGTGCTGTGCGAGCCCCGGCTGAGGGGCACCCCCTCCCCGCTGCAGCGTACGGCCCCGCTGTGCTCCCTTGCCCCGCAGCGCCGGCCGGACGCTACGCCGAGCCACTGCCGTATGCCGAGCCGCTGCCGTACGCCGAGCCACGAGCCTGCCCACTCTACGCGCAGCCCTATGCAGAGCCGTCTACCTCGCAGTTGCACGCGGGGTCCCAGCCCGCCAACATCGGGCGCCTGCATCCCAGCTACTCGCCGCTGTTCCCGCCGCAGCCTACCGCTGACGAGACTGCCCGGCATACCAGAGAGTGGGTCCAGCAGGGCGAGGACCCTACCGTGGCACGGATCGGCGCTATGATTGCCGAGGCGATCCGATCGACACGCGTACCAGAGAGCCCCCGCCCGTCCGTCGAGGAGGATGTCCGGATGACTGCCCTCATTGCTCGACAATCTACAGCCAAGGACCTCCCCACGTTCTCCGGGGACCCCCTCGAGTGGCCTGCCTGGATAGCGCAGTACCACCAGTCGACCAACACCTGCAGGCTGACACCCAGTGAGAACCTCATCAGACTGCAGCGCGCGCTGAAAGGCAGGGCCCGGGAGGCTGTCTACTCCCTCCTGCTGGACCCCGAACAGGTCCCAGAGATCCTGGCCACCCTCGAGACGCGGTACGGTGGCTCAGGATCCATCGCCAACCTTATGCTAAATAAGGTGAAGAAGCTGCCGCACCTGTCAGCGGAAGCTTCACTCGAGGAGATCGCCGACTTCTCTGGGACGGTCCAGAACTTGGTGGCCTCCCTGCGAGACTTGAGGACGGAGGGCTACCTCACCAACCCCGCCCTACTAGCTGACGTCACCGCCAAGATGCCCTGCACCCTGAGGATGTCTTGGCTGCTCGAGTTGCGCCAGCTAGGCCAATCCGCCCCGGCCACACTACTGCAGCTCTCAATGTTCCTGCGAAGCGTCGCGAAAGTGATCCCGATTAGCGGCATGCTCGACCCGGTTCGACCGAATCGAGGGCGCCGCGAACAAGTGTTAGTGAACGCGGCGGCCGCGCCCCCGACGAGCGCGGCTACGCCCGGACCCAGGAAGCGTGCCGCGACCGACTCTGCCCACCGGTCTTCAGCCGGGAAAAGGGCGACAGTGCGAAGTGACAATTGTGCGCAGTGCAATAAGTTCCACGCCATTCGGGATTGTGCGGTATTCGCCGGGAAATCTGTCGCCCTCCGCTGGGAGACCGTGCGCGCGAGTAACTTGTGCCGAAAGTGCCTCGGTCGACACCACTCGAGGGAGTGTAAAGTGAAAGTGTGGTGCGGGGTGGGGGAGTGCCGGCATCCCCACCATCGGTTGCTCCATGAAGTGCGAAAACGGAGCCGGTTGTGGGTGAAGTAAACTTATGACGCCGAAATACAGACGATAGCGTACTGCTGAAAATTGTGCCGGTTGTGCTTCGCGGGCCCGCAGGGAGTGAAGTGTCAGTGTTCGCGCTGTTAGATGAAGGCTCTACCGTGACCCTTGTAGACGCCGAGATCGCGATGTTGACCGGTGCAAGCGGTCCGGTCCGTGCCGTACGGCTTCACGGAGCGAAGGGCATGTGCACCTCCGACGCCCGCTCTCGACGTGTGAAGCTGACCATCAGAGGCGCAGGGTTGAACACGACCTTCTCCATCACCGCGAGCACCATAGCCGAGCTGAACCTGCCGGAGCAGCAAGTGCCAGGACGACGCATCACCCCGAAGCTCTTGATCGGGCAAGACAACGCCCACCTGATTGTATCAAGAGAGGTCCGTGAGGACAACACTACGCGAATAGTGTCGCGGACCGCTTTAGGGTGGATCGCTCACGGGGGAACAAACCCTGGCGCTGACGACCCAGCCACTACTCTGGCCCTGCAAGCAGAGACCGCCGCGGACGCCCGCTTGAGGGAGTTGGTGAGGACAAACTTCGCCATCGACTCCCTCGGCGTTACATCAGCAACTCGGGTCAACGCACAAGACGCAAGAGCACTAGCGATGATGGGAGAGACCACCCGCCCCCTCGCTACCGGGAGGTGGGAAACCGGACTCCTGTGGAAAGACCCGACAACCGTGCTACCCGACAACCGGCAGTGCGCACTGAAGCGGCTACAATCTCTCGACAAGAAGCTGGCGGCGGACCCCACCCTGGCGGCCGCGTACGCCGACAAGATGTCACAACTTGTCGCCAAAGGCTACGCCAGGAAGCTTTCAACCCACGAGGCATCATTACCTGCCCCGCGAAAGTGGTACCTTCCTCACTTCGCGGTGACAAATCCCAACAAGCCGGGGAAAATCAGAATCGTCTTTGATGCCGCCAGCCGATGCCGAGGGACGTCTCTGAATGACCAGCTGATGACCGGCCCTGACTTGCTGTCCTCACTCCTGGGGAACCTCCTTCGCTTCCGAGAGGGAAATGTGGCCATCGCTGCAGATATACAAGAGATGTTTCTGCGCATCCACATCAGGAGAGAGGACCAACCCTCCCAGCTGTACCTCTGGAGGTCGCCTGGCACACGGGACCCAGAGACGTACCAGTTGACATCTATGATGTTCGGGGCGACATGTTCCCCCAGCAGTGCCCAGTACGTGCGAGACAGAGTGGCCGGGCACTACGAAACCGAGCACCCCGCCGCCGCAGCAGCCGTTCGTTCCAAATTCTATATGGACGACTATTTGGACGCCGTGGATAACGTACACGAGGCTGCCGCACTGGTCCAGAGCGTGAAGGCCCTCCTTGCAAAGGGAGGGTTCAACCTGACCAACTGGGCCTCCAACAGCCCGGCCGCTATAGCACGGATTCTCCCCGGTGAACGAGCAACCGCCGCAGTGCAGATCAACAGCGGAACCACGGGGACGGAGCGCGTACTGGGACTGGTCTGGGACCCGTCGACTGACCGATTTCTTTACACCTTTCTCGACGCGGTCAGCCCCCAAGAAGCCACACGGCCTACGAAGAGGCAGCTCCTATCCATCATCATGAAAATCTTTGACCCGGTGGGTTTCGTCGCCTGCCTCACTATTCGGTCGAAGATTTTACTGCAAGCCGTGTGGCGCTCGAGCATCAGCTGGGACGACCCCATCGCCCCTGAGCATGCCGAGCGATGGAGGGACTGGATGAGTCTGCTGAGGGAAAGCAGCGTGTCCATCCCGAGACGGTCACTCCGACACAAGCTGAGCAACGTTACACTGCACCTCTTCAGTGACGCGTCCGAGCAAGCCTGCTGCGCCGTCGCCTACTTCGTTGAGGAAGTGCAAGGCGCGCCGCGAGCCACCTTCATCGCAAGCAAGTGCAAGGTGGCGCCACTCAAACCGCTATCAATTCCCCGCCTCGAGCTGCAGGCCGCGCTCATGGCGGCTAGACTGGCCAAGACTATTAAATCTGAAAGTCAGGCACGAATATGCAGAACCGTCTTCTGGACCGACTCGACCACTGTGCTGTGTTGGCTACGCACCGACCCACGGACATACTCCGCCTTTGTGGCGAATCGGTTGGGCGAGATCGACGAACTCACCAACATAGCTGACTGGAGGTGGGTTCCAACCAAACAAAACCCCGCTGACATCGGCACCCGAGACTTGGCACTACCCGACCTGTCCCTGCAAGGAGAATGGTTCTGCGGACCTGCTTTCATCACGAAACCTGACGAGGACTGGCCCGAAGAGCGCGCCCTCACCACGAAGCCCGATGACTCGATCCTGGAGACTAGGCCCCAATATGTCGGCCTCATATCCACGGCCGGGGAGGCCCTGCCCGCTATCGAGAGGTTTTCCTCATGGTACCGCCTCATCCGCGCCACAGCATGGATACTGCGCTTCATAAGGCGTTGCCGGATGGGGTCGGGCCGACCTACCGAAGGCCCGCTACGAGCCGAGGAGCTCAAGGAGGCTGAACGCAGATGGGTGATCAGGTCCCAAGAGAATGCCTTCACCCCCGATCTTCACAACATACAGCACGGCCAGGCGCTGCCCGCCGCTAGCCGCCTAAACAGCCTGACGCCTTTCCTCGGCCCAGACGGAGTCATGCGGATGCGCTCCCGTTTGCAAGCAGTAACCGGAGCCACGAGCATAGCCAAGACTCCGATCATCCTAGATGGCGATGACCCTTATACTCGGCTGCTGATCCGACACTACCACCAGAAGGCGGACCACCCGAGCACCGAGAAGACCATCGCAGAGGTACGGGGCAGCTTCTTCGTACTGCGGCTACGTACCACTAGCAGGAAGATCGCCCACGACTGCCCAACGTGCCGAATGCGGAAGAGCAAGCCCGTCCCACCCATTATGGGAGCGCTCCCAGAAGCTCGCCTGACGCACCATGTCCGCCCGTTCACACACTGCGGACTGGACTACTTCGGCCCTATGGAGGTCACGATTGGCAGACGCCGAGAAAAGCGCTACGGGGCCATATTTACATGCCTCTCCACTCGCGCCATACACCTAGAACTGGCTGCGTCGCTGAGTGCTGACTCGGCCATCATGGCCCTGCAACGGATGGCGGCCCGCCGAGGACAACCAGCAGTGATGTACTCCGACAACGGTACCAACTTTCATGGAGCAAACAATGAAATCCGAGATGCCGTGGAGTCGCTCAGCCAAGACGCAAGGATGCAGGATACCCTAGCCATACAGGGTATCGAGTGGCGCTTTACCCCACCTCTGAGTCCCCATATGGGGGGAGCCTGGGAAAGGCTAGTACGTTCAGTGAAGCGAGCCCTAGGAGCTACACTGAAAGAAAGAGCCCCGAGAGAGGAGACACTTCTTACGGCGCTTGCAGAAGCCGAGTTCGTGGTCAACAACCGACCCCTGACCCACGTCTCGGTTGATCCGAGAGACGAGGAGCCCTTGACCCCCAACCACTTTCTAATGGGGTCAGCGGGAAAACGCCCTCACCTGTCACTATATGACAAAAAGGAGGAGGAGGTATGCCTCCGCCGCCAGTGGCGCATAAGCCAACAGCTAGCAGACATGTTCTGGAGGCGGTGGCTTCGTGAATACCTCCCCACCATGGCCGCCCGGCAGAAATGGCACCACCGGGCCGACCCCATCAAAGAGCACGACTTGGTGGTCATCATGGACCCCGCTCTACCCCGAAACAGCTGGCCACGCGGACGTGTAATCGAAGCTAAGCCCGCCGCTGACGGACAAGTAAGAATTGTCCGCATACAAACAGCCACCGGCATCTACGTGCGCCCAGCGGTCAAAGTCGCGGTCATACTCCCGGCACCGACGCTCGCACCAGCTTCATCACCCGCATCAGCTTCAACACCCGCATCCGCTGCAACACCCGCATCCGCTGCGACACCCGCATCCGCTGCAACACCCGCATCCGCTGCGACACCCGCATCCGCTGCACCACCAGTACCAGCTTTGACGCCCGCACCGACCCACGCCAGCCCAAGGGTGCCGATGAGGACCGCCCTCCGACGGCCCAGAGGGACTGGCCGGCGAGGTCACCGCCGGAGTACACGTCTTCACAGCTAGGCACAGACGTTACTGCACCGAGGGGAGAATATACCAGACGTGACTATCAAAGTTTGTAATACCCTCCATTTGCATAACATCAACTAGTACATAACTCAGTGGGTGGTACGACTAGATACGAAATCAACTACTGAGTTCGTGCAGTTTCGAACGAGAGACGACTCGATACGTTCTCGATCGAGCTGGCATGTAGTACTGGTCAGGCTCATAACAGACGACCTGACCACAAACGAGAGAGAGAGAGAGAAGCGACTAGATACGCGTCTCTGTCTTGTTTGTTTGTCTGCCCCATTTCAGTACATATTGGCTTTCGACAAGCGTAGTTCCGGGGTTTTCGAGGAAGTGATGATGACAGTGCACGTCATCGTTTTCTTTTTCCTACGCCCCTGAACCTCGTTTTCGTCCCGAGACGCTACTGGGTGCTAACGGGACATTTCTCCGACCCCCGCCACCCCTACGGTCGCTCCCGGCGACGGTCCCGAAACAGAGCGGGCTCTCATTGGTCGAGCCCCTCTGATCCACAAAAAAACCTTTCAAAATTATTGTTCTACCAAAATTGTCTGTCTTTGTGAGCGATTCCTGCGGCCGCGGTGACTGATCTAAATAAACGATCTTTTCTGATCTGTTCATTAGCGCCCGCGTAATCGAGTAAACTTACTTATTTTATGTTTGTACAATGCATTTTTTTGTAATCTGACGGCAAAGTATTACCTGTCCTACTTTGACCCCCATGACATACCTTGTAATAATTTTGGTTGCTTTAATAAAAAATAGGTGAAGATTGCAATAGGCTCAATTCAAGCAGAAGGTCGTGATTGACATCCTAATTTTTTGATCAAGTCGATCCAAGATTGACAGAGTCTACGGCAGCTCGCGAAATATTCACGAGTTCAAACTGCCCGATTCGCCGCACGGTATCGCACCGAAGTACTTGAACGACGAGTGCATTTCTAAAATTCAGAGTATTCTCACGGATTCAACACGCCTTCTCCCTACTTCGCCTGCATCTTCACCCGGCCTGAAAACCGACCGTGACTTTCTCTTCGCCCTCACCACCTCCTTGCAAGAAATCGTTTGCCTTTTTCAAGGCATTTCCCCCTTTCCTTCCTACCCTGCTCTGAAGCGTCGAAGTGGCCAGCCTGATCTTCTTCTTCTAAAAACGTGCGGCAAGAGTTTACAGATCTTGTCCCGTACAGTTTGGTTTGTTATGGTTTGGTTTGTTATGGTTTGTTATGGTTTGTTATGGTTTGTTATGGTTTTTTTATGGTTTGTTATGGTTTGTTATGGTTTGTTATGGTTTGTTATGGTTTGTTATGGTTTGTTATGGTTTGTTATGGTTTGTTATGGTTTGTTATGGTTTGTTATGGTTTGGTTTGTTATGGTTTGGTTTGTTATGGTTTGTTATGGTTTGTTATGGTTTGTTATGGTTTGTTATGGTTTGCTATGGTTTGTTATGTATTGTTATGTATTGTTATGGTTTGTTATGCTTTTTTGTGGTTTGTTATGGTTTGTTATGAATTGTTATGGTTTGTTATGGTTTGCTGCGGTTTGATATGGTTTTTGGTGGTTTGTTATGGATTGTTATGGTTTGTTATGGTTTGTTATGGTTTGTTATGGTTTGTTATGGTTTGTAATGGTTTGTTATGGTTTGATATGGTGTGTTATGGTTTGCTATGGTGTGTTATAGTTTGTTAAGGTGTGTTATGGTTTGCCATGGTTTGTTATGGTTTGCTGTGGTTTGATATGGTTTTTTTAGGTTTGTTATGGTTTGTTTGTTATGGTTTGTTTCATTATGGTTTCTTGGGTTTGGTTTGTTGGGTTGGGTCGGGTCGGGTCGGGTCGGGTCGGGTTGTAAGTGCATAAACAAAATAGCGAACAATAATTATTTCCAATGGTTATAATAATAGTAATATGTGTATATATTTTTATATGTATATATATGTATTTTTTTTGTAATCATTATCGTCGCGTTAAAGTTGGCGTTATATTCAACGGTTATTCTCAACAGTTGAAAATCGCCAACGATAACTGCGTTGACGTTGGCGTTCGGTGGATTTTTCGTCAACGCCCAGTACTTAGTCCAAACATGCGCTCTTTAAAATTTGCCTCTATCTACGTAGAAAACATGTCTCCTTTTTTTGTCGTACCTATCCTTGGTTGTTGTTTTTCGAATATGTTTTACATTAGGTAGCATTGCTACACTTGAACAAACAATTTGTTGCATTCATAACTAAACTATTTACATAAATCTAACATTATTTCTAGGGTTAATGTTAGAATCGCCTACTCCAGATTTCGATCATTTGAGCTAGGCATCAGAAAGTACCCACCTACTCTAAAATTTTCCTTATATTAATTAATGCTATAAATTCCAAAATCAGCCGCTCAAGATTAATTAAATTGTAAACAATGTTTCGTCATTTTTTACGCCAATAAATGAATCTCAATTAAGCGAAGAGTGTGCACCATAACAGAGTGTTGCCTTCCATTCTCTCTACATTTCCAGCGGGGAAATGAATATTTTGTTTCAATTTTACTTCTTAAAATTTATTTATGGAAAAGTATTTTTTTGTTAATGTTAAAAAGAGTATCTTCCCTTCAAAGATTTTTATTACTTTTACGAATGAACGATTCTTTAGTTCTATTTTGTAATTCTTAAAATTTACTTTTGGAGCTGAAAATCGAAATGTTTTTTATGTCAAATTGTTCTTTTAATTTTCATTGGTTTTACGTATCTAGGTAGTTTAGCGCAGAGCCCCACCCCCCGCCCAAGTGATTTTTCACAAAAACGGTGCTACACAAATTATCCAATTATTATTACAAACACTAAACTATTATTACTATGTATTATCCACCCTATCCATCTTATTTTGAATAATTCACGTCTTATGTAATGTCGTTATATGTTTGTTCTATTTTTTCTTGTACTAATCAATTATTTTCTTTCGTGCTCTCCTCCAGCTGGATTAAAATGTAAGTACATTATACACTAACAATATACTTTAGAAAAATGTTCAACTAATTAATAACAAAATAAATAACCAATACATACATAATGCAAAACCTTTTAAAATTGTGTTAGGGAACTCAATTTTGTTTGTTTTTTCCAGTCTGTTACTGTCTTGATTTCGTTATCGATTTTAGAATTCCCATTCAATTTTGAAGGCCTTTTACCATAAAGGTTTATTATCGATTTAATTGGTATTCCTCCGAAAAAATATTAAAATGGTAAAGGTTATCGATATAAAGCACATGATATATCAAAAGCATTGTGGAAAAAACTTATTTTTCAAGTTATTATTGTTAATAAAGCTTTTTGCTTCCTTTAATAATAAAAAAATAATTATTTATAGTCATAGAAAAAAACAGTTAACCTAATCATTTTAAATTTTAACCATCTCAAACGTGTCGTGTCTGAATGGCACCCAGTTCTGAAAAGGTCATGATCATATTATATTATTCAAGGATTCAAATCACACTTACAGGACTCAAAATGGCGCTAAACACCACTTTGTAATACGAGCAGTACTACAAATGACTTATCTGTAAATTCGATTCTCGTAGTCAGTAAAATGTATAAGGTTTCCAGCGAATAAAATTCTTAAACTGTAATCTTTTAAATTATATGAAATATATACTAAAATGTCTGTAATTGGCGCAGTTTGAAAACGAGCAAAGGCATTTTCGAATGTTAAAACCCTTTACCTAAAATTCCAGTGTGTATTTCATTTAGAATTTGAAAGTATAGTATCTTAATGTCGGTAGTTCCACATAGATGGAATTGTCCGTCAGACGGTTCAAGTGAGGGAGCTCCCAAGGACAGAATATTACTATTGTATAGAAAGGAGCTTAGCTTCCCAGCTCTCCAAATCGATTATACATAATTTCCGTGTAACATCTTATTTAAATAGGTAACAGAGTGTTGTTGTAATGGTCTTTTTATTATCAGGAGATAAATATACAACAAAAAGATTACTTCTTTACATGTAGCAAACACTTTGTGGGAATAGATAATTATAAAAAATAAAATAACTTTCTTTAATTCCACTTTATTATTTTTTCATCATTGTTGCTTGTTTGGCCGTACTCGCCGATATTAAATCTTTACATGTAGCAAACACTTTGTGGGAATACATAATTATAAAAAATAAAATAAAGTTACGGCGAGTACGGCCAAACAAGCAACAATGATGAAAAAATAATAAAGTGGAATTAAACAAAGTTATTTTATTTTTTATAAAAAGATTACTGTTTAAGAATTTAATTCACCGGAAACCACATTTTCCTAACTACCTGAACAGAATTTGCAGATAAATCGTTTAAAGTATTGCAAATTTATAAACTATTTTTGAGTGCTGGCCTTTGAAGTTAAGTTATGCTTTATTTAAAAAAAATATATTATATCTTTCTATGTCCTAAATTTGACTTACCATTTCCAGACACTGACAACCAGCGGGTGATCATCCACGTGAAGGACATCAACGACGAGCCTCCCTACTTCATCAACCGACCCTTGCCCATGCAGGCCGTGGTGCAGCTCAACGCGCCCCCTAACACTCCCGTGTTCACACTGCAGGCCCGGGACCCCGACACCGACCATAACATCCACTACTTCATTGTGAGGGACAGGACTGGAGGCAGATTCGAGGTGGACGAGAGGTCGGGGGTGGTGAGGACGAGGGGAACGGATCTGTTCCAGTTGGATATGGAATATGTGCTGTACGTGAAGGCTGAGGATCAGGTAAATTGTCATTACTAACTATATAAATTGTATCTTTTCTCATTTCTATATTTAGCATGTTGATTTATTTAACCCCTCCTTGTTGGTGCTATCAACTGATTAACAGATTAAGGGTGTTTGGGATAACCTGGTTATTCAGTTAGTTCCAAGTGCCTTGAGCCATAGGAATGGTACCCCAATATAATGTTTGGAAAGGAGAAAGGAGAGCAGATTAAGGGTGTTTGGGATAACCTGGTTATTCAGTTAGTTCCAAGTGCTCTGAGCCATAGGAATGGTACCCCAATATAATGTTTGGAAAGGGGAAAGGAGAGCATATTAAGGGTGTTTCGGATAACCTGGTTATTCAGTTTTTGATTTCACCCTCAAAATATATAATTTTATATTAATAATAATAATAATCACTACACAAGATTCCGAACTGCCTCAAGCTAAAGAAATTGTACTATTAATATGAAAGAATGAGGGGGATAAAGCAGAGTCTTGGGACAACCTGGCTTTCCATATTTAGTCCACAAATATAGCTGCATAAATTAATTTAAAGCAATATCTAAATTTTAAATATTTTGCTCTCATCATTTCTTGTCTTGGCTTAACATTAGACCGGTCAGTGGCTGAGTTTGGTATCGCGTTTGGATCTCACCCTGGCGTCGTGAGTTCAATTCCTCGGCTGGCTAAGTCCTCCATTACGACACATGCAACTTCTTCCGCTTACTGTGATGGTAGTAGGAGATTTTCAAATATTGTCAGGTTATTCGTAACCAGGGAATATTTGTCTCTCTTTTAAAAATTAAAAACCCAGCTTTATGTAGATACACAGCTCTCGTTGTCAGCTAATTTCAAAATATAACAATGAATGTTTGTCTGTACTCGATTTTCTCGAAAATTACTCTACCGGTTCCGATGAAAATAGAACAGTTTGTTCTTATATGTAAAACTGTTGCTATAACATTTTAAAATTAGTATGAAAATCATTGAACCCGTCGTGTTTTATTTAGGTTAGTCATAGCCGTTCTAGAATAGATTGCTCTGGGTTAGCCCATAAATATACCACTCTGGTTAGCCTCAGATTACATATTCAAAAGAATATTTGTTTGGGTAGAATATTTTCAAAATTGAAAACACAAAAAGGGAACTTTTTTATTTTTTTAAAATGAATACCGCACAAGAGTCCCAACTGCTCCTAACCGTCTGAAGCCAGTGAGACTATGGCATTCCCAATTGGGGAATGTTGTGAGGCTGAAGGTATTGGGGAGGGGAAGGAGAAGGGGCAGAGGAAAGTGGGGAAATACCTGAGTATTCAGGTCTGGTCACCAAACATTGCTAAAAGCCATTTCAAGCAACGTTTCAATTCTGAATGGTGGTCTTTCA
Source organism: Halesus radiatus (assembly GCA_022606495.2). NCBI lineage: Eukaryota > Metazoa > Arthropoda > Insecta > Trichoptera > Limnephilidae > Halesus > Halesus radiatus. Next base: position 13,979 of record JAHDVE020006873.1, read on the forward strand.
CCAGGGCGACACTGAGAGTATCTTCCACTCTGGAACGTGCGCAAATATACTAAATATTATTTTATAATAAATTAATTGTGAAACAATACAAATTAATTAAATAAAATTTACCCCTCAACCATGGAGGCCATCAAATGTTTTGAAAAAAAAATTTCTGAAATGAAATAAATATTTCAAACGAATGTTTTTTTGTTTCTGTATTTAGAGATTGTAGATCGCTGTCAAATCAATTATGCCACCCAGAGGACAAGCAAGAATTCACAACTTCATAACTTTATTCCAAAAAATAAAAATCCTGAGTAATGCCGGTACACATAAGCTAAAATCAAATAAAATGTGTTTTCACAGTGAAATGTAGGAGTGTGTGTTCCAGGACAAGTGTCCGACATTCCATCGTTCTCTCCTATCTCTGCGAATTAAAAACGATTATTAATATTTTAGAAATCAAAGATTATTTGTAGAATAAGTGTATTTGGTTATTATGTTTAGATTGATTTCTATAAGTTGCGTGTATTTAATAAAACGGAAATCAAAGGAGCGTGGATTGGGTTAATGAAGCGACGCACCAACGTTTAACAGGAGTTGATTTATTGTATAACTATTATAAAAACTTGTGATTAAATTGCACAATATAAATTAGAACACGAGACAAGTAAAATAATTGAAATACTGAATAAAGAGAGATAATCTAATCTAGCCGAACAGGAAGCGAATTAATTTATTAGTAAAAATTGGCGACTATATAGATATGTAGATGTCTCCACTGTCTCTGTGATTAACTTCTTGGATGACTGTGTTCAGTTCAGTAGGTAGCTACAATATTAATTTTCTCAATGCTCGAGTACATTCATTCATAACTGAAAAAGCATCCTATTATTCTTGTTCTCTCTTGTGTTGTCTACCGAAATTATAACTGCATTCCAAAACAATTCCAGAGTGGCAGAGTAGACGAGAGAAGATTTCAGTCGACTCCTGAAGAACGCCTGTCCATCGTAGGAGGCAAGCGAGCGCCTCAATTCTACATGCCGAGCTATGAGGCAGAAATTCCAGAAAATCAGAAGAAGGATTCAGAGTAAGTATTTTCTTTAAGAATAATATAATATGTAAATAATAATCAAATGTATAATAAAAATTGTGAAAAATGTTATTCTTGTACATAATAATATGTAAATAGATTTTCTATTATGATTTATGATTTTTATGGTTAATCGTCTTGTGTTGGCTGTTTTTTGGGTTGTTGTGCAGTGTTTCACTTCATCCTCTTTATTGAGTCAGAGTTTCGACAGGCTTTTAGTGCTCACCATCAGGGCAGATGCGCCGTAAGTTTATTAGTATATTGGTGATACCATGCCATAGTCTTACCTCGCTGATGAGGGTTACGCTAAAAAGAACCCAAAAACAAGCAACACTATACATAACTGTATATTCAGTATGGTATTTAAATGTTTTTGAAATAAGATGTTGTATGTGTAAATTATTATAGTAAATATCTGTAAATTATTATTATAACATGTCATCATGATCATTAGGGTTTTTACAGTAATTTTATTTACGATAATACATTTATCTTTCAATACCGTGCCTGTAGATTTCGGTAGATCTTTCATCCTATTTTGATAAGCTGCTCTTCAAAACATTCACATTTTATCGTCGGGCCAATGCCAAAATCACGAATCTGCAAAAATATTTCTTCAGGATATTGAGGTTTGATGTCTCTGGAACTGGCATAAAAAATTGATTTATATTGTTATTAATATCTTCATTGAAATATCATCTCAAGGGCGATAACATACCATTATTCTTATGTGTGCTTCTCCATTCCTTCAAACTAACTTTTTCCTATTTTTTAGCATTATTTCGGTAAAGGCAAAATCATTCGCTGACCGTGAAATCCGCTACACCTTGAAGGCTGCAGGTCAGGGGGCGGGAACGTTCAACATCGGCCCAACATCTGGTATTGTGAAGCTCGCCAAGGAATTGGACTTTGAAGACCTGCGCCAGCCTCATGTTTATTCTTTGGTTGTCACCGCCACTGAGGATTCTGGTGGATTCTCAACATCTGTTGAGGTTAGCATACTTTTAAAAATATTAACACACATACTGCTGATAGATCCGTTGTAACTTCTCCCTCTTTTTCATAAACGATGCATGCATCTGGAATAGAGATTACAAGGAGCTGTCAGGAATCGGACCATATAACAAAAACCTTTACTATAGTAGAAAGCAAAATTTAAAAAAATAATTATGGTAATAAGGTTCTCCTATATTGTTTTGTGAGGTGGGAAATAATACTCAACCATGTAAAAGAAGTAAAACAATGTATTTTATTGCTTGGTAAAGTTTTAAGTTTCGCAAGGTTTTTAGGTTAATTTTTTGTTTTTTTTTTTATAACCCAAACTAAGAACCTAAAACCTATTTTAAATGTAATTAATATACAGTGGTACCTCGAGATACGAGTGCCCTAACATACGAGATATTTGAGATACAAGCCTGGGCCTGGTGGTGGATGAGAGAGACGTGAACAAGCTCATTGAGGAGCATTCTCCGGAACTGACGACCAAGGAGTTACAAGAGTTACAGTCGCAGCAGCGGCAGCAGCAAGAGATTGGTTTCGAGGAGGAGCCAGAGGTGGAGGAGGTTATCTCTACAAGTGAGATGAAGGAGACCTTGGGAATGTGGAAGAGGGTTTCACAGTTCGTGGAAAAGAACCACCCCGAAAAAGTTACAACTGGTCGTTCATCGGAGCTATTTAATGACACTTGCCTATCTCATTTCCGCAATATTCTGAAAAGGGGGAAGAAATAAACCTCCTTGAACAGGTTTTTTTTTTAATAAAGGCAGTGAATAGAAAATCAGTGACTAAAATTAAGCATACAGTAGCATTTAAGTTGTGTGTAAGTTGCATTTAAGTGACCAAAATACAAATACACTTTATAAAACCAGTTTATTTCTTTACACTCTATTTTATTACGTTTTTATACAATATTTGTCATGTATAAATACATTTTTCTTATTCAAAAACACGTAACAAGAACAACTGGGGTGGCAGTTTGGGGGCTGGATGAATTAATGGCATTTCAATTAATTTCAATGGGGAAAATTGCTTTGAGATACTAGTAAATTCACATACGAGCAGGTTACGGAACAAATTAAACTTGTATCTCGAGGTATCACTGTATTGTATTATATATAACATTGGTTTTTACATTCTTAGTTTTGGGGTTTAAAAAAACTTATAATAAATAAATAAAATATAGAGCTTATCTGCATATTATAATAAATTCAATACAAAATTAATTACAAAGTTTTAAAACATAAATAATACGTGAAATATCAAAAACATTATTTTAAAACCAACATAAACCAAGGCAATAAGTAAATAAATTTAAGATGTACATCAGTTAATGATATAAATAAACACAATTGATTAAAGAAAAAAAAATTGTGTCAATGTGTCATATAAAAGAGAAGCCAACTTTTACAGTTTTGCCTGATAATCTCAAAAACCTTTGGTAAAATCAGGATTTATTGTTATTATATGTATTTTTCAAACTTTGTATGTTATTATAAACATATTGTTTCATTTTCAGCTTACCATTCGAGTTACTGATGTGAATGACAATGCCCCCAAATTCGAGTTACCAGATTACCAAGCTCACAATGTTGATGAAGATATTCCTCTTGGAACCAGTATTCTCAAAGTTAAAGCTATGGATTCTGATTCGGGAAAAAATGCTGAGATAGAGTACTTGGTGTCAGGTATGTAAATTCTTATTTCGTATTCGATTGAAAAAGAAAACAACGTCGCCTCTGAATATTGAAAATTGAATCACTACTGCCATCTATGTGACTTCTCGGAACCGCCTGTCGGTAGAACAGTTATTAGTCGAGTAACAAACCATAATTCTTTAAATAGCTCCATCTGTTGTTGAATAGGCTCAAAGCGTGGCAGTCGGTATTATCAAATAATGTAAATGACAATGTGCGCAGCTCCTGACATTTGATGATAACATGCTACTCTAGCGCCCCTAGCTGTGTGCGTTGGCGGAATTTTTTTTTTTCGTGTATTTAAATAAATTTTCTGTAAAACATGTTTTTAATAAATTATAGAAATCAAAAATTCATAAAATAAATATTAGGTAACCTTGCGTATGACTTTTCTGCTTTTTTGCTCATACATGAAAAACGATTAACAACCCCTTGGGTATTTGGGTGGCGTAAACGCCACTATGAAACTCGATTGGTTTTGACGTATGGTGACGTACTGCGACGGACTCATAAAAGTCGTTCTATCTCCGTTTGTATGATTTAAGCTGAATTATAAAGAGAGAAAATCAGTTTTTTCTTTGTATATAAAAGTTATCCACAAACTTCCGAATAATTATTATAAATACCCAACAGCAGTCGATCGCAATCGCTTGTTTTAACATTTGCGGTTCACTGAGATGTCTGACAGCTTTGAATTGTGTGGTTCAATTTGCTCAAAATGTCTAGTTAACTTTATTGACAAAAAAACAATATGTTTACTACTTATTTGTAATATTTTTTCTTCATTTCTGTAATTTATTATTATGAAACTTTCATGATTCATAAAATCGTTGTGCTTTTGGAACGGTACTGTGCATTTCGAATGATGTTTTCAACTACGTATTTGTGCAATTCGACGTTTTCATGTAGCATGTCATTTATCAATGCGTAAATTATATGAGAAATGTCAAACGCAATAGAGGTTAGGTTTTTTAAAAAAATCACAAATTATGTCTTTTGTTAAACTGTCCCAAAAATGCAGTGTTTTAATTTAAATAAGACGCTAATTAATTTTTATCAGTTCCGCCTTTAATTGAGTTTAAAAATACCAGTAAAACCTTTTTCAAAAATTGTTCGTGCCGATATGAAAAAATGACCGCATGGTTAGTGTGGTTGACTTTGTCGATTTATTTAAAATAATTTTTTATATGAAACGAAAAAAAAGTGAAGTGACAATTACCTTTATAATACATTTGTGTAATTACATGTCTTCTTTACATTCATATAAAGTGATATAAATTTATTTTTTTAAAATGTTTTATTTTTAATAAAAGCTGACACGAATGTCATTATATAATAAAAAAAAAACCCACAGATTCAGTAAATAAACACAATGTAATCCGTCTTTCAGAGGGTAATAAACCAACCCGAAAGAAGGTTTTTAAAAACATAGTAAATAGTACCGTCAGCAATAAAACAAATTTCAAGTCATAAATAAAAACAGTATTAGAAAACAGGAGAACTCACTCCCGACATCGATGCTATATATACAATAGATTTAGTATTCATTGTGCCAGTCTGACGATGCCCATGATAGGGTGAAACCGGTCCGGTCGAAAATAAATAAGTGGAAAAAGTTTTTGCAAAATAGTAATTTTAAATATACTATTTGCTGTCTCCCCCAACTGAAATAGCTGTTTCTTATCGTAATTAAGTTCAATCAAAAAGTTGTTAAGTAAAAAAATAAAATGCGTTTTAAGAACGCCATACGATTGTAAAAGATTACCTTTATTTATATATGCTTTAATGACGACATTTAAATATTTATATAACTTAAAAGCATATACAGTCGAACTTGGTTATAATGATCACGGTAGTTCACGGCTATAATGAGCAATTACCAAATGCTATTTTGTTTCAGACTTATTTTCATACAATCTTTGACTGTTATAACGAGGACGCTTCACTGATATACCGTTCAAATAATTTTGTCAACATAATTTGTACAAACATAGACCATAGAGCGCCTTTGATATGATTTTTTAACAAAAATGGAATTATACAAATTATCCAATAAAAATTATTATTATCATTGGGGGACTGAAAAAAAAACAACTCTCAATGTAAGTAATAACAGACAAAGGAGGCGGTTTAGTGGCGGGGCAGCGGTGGCGGCTGGCGTACGGATTAATATTTTTATAAGGATACCTCGGTAATATTGTCGGTAATGTGAAACATTCCTATCCATCCAGGCACTATGTAAAATTGTCATATAAAATCTGTGAAATCTGCAAAAATTGGGCTTTGCATTTTTGTTCCCTTTTTACATCTCTTTTGTATTACTACTTATTGTCAATTTTGTAATAACCGATAAAAATGTACGAGTTCCTACATCCATACATGGGATAAGTTTAGACAGTGATTCACAACGTGTTTAGTAGAGGGGCCGGCCCGTTTTACCTAATTATCAAACCCGGCTCGCGATCTACAAGTGGATTTAGGATTTTTTGTGTTGGGAGGGGGATGACAGTGAAATTCATAATTTCAAATTTCTGGGGATTTTATGATTTTCGTGTGGTGCAAACCGATTCTTGAAATTGTCTTCCTCTTAGAAAATGTGGTATGAATAAACGAAAACTCTACAAAAAAAATTTCTCAGCCAGGGTTTTCAAGAATTACGGCAGAAATTCTTTTTTATATAAAGCCACGTGGACTGTACGAAATTCGCCCGCGGGCAGCACGAATTGTGCCGTGGCTTGTGCATCACTGTTTTATGACAATAACAATCGCACAAGCTAGTGATTTATGACAAAAGAGATTTTTACGACCGAAACAATGCTTGCAGTGATATGATGAACAATTCAGTGATTTTTTCTTGAAAATCCGATCCGATTGAAGAGAGTTATGAATAAATTGAGAAACATGAAAGCGATATCTTTCATTCAATCGATGATTATAAATTTCATCAATAAAAGTGTATATTTTTGTAACACTATGTACCTTATATATATTTTTAAAACGGTATTATGAAAAGATTTATTCATTGGTGATCATACTGATATTAAAGGTAGGTAAGGAGGTACATATGTTTTTTTTAACCTCTTCGGATAAAATGAGTAACGGCTAGAAGGAGCAAATTTAGTAGTCCCCTTATGCTCATTATAACCAAGTTTGACTGTATATGTACAAATAAAATAAAGAGGTGTATACCAAGATCGAGTTTTTTGGCGGTCCGTCCTCTCTCCCTTGCCCGTGGCAGTTCTTGCAATGAGGTATGGCTGTACCTCCCCAAAAACATACACGAGAAAAGGGGAAAGGGGGACAGTATTAGTCTTAAAGTTGCTTCAATTTAAATATTACCAAATTATTTATTGTTCTTTACACATTAACATATATTATTTGCAAATTATTTTTTAACCTCGCTAGGACTAAGTCTGTATCGAGATTAACAATTTTATGAAAAATAGCGCATTAATAAAAGTAACACGAAAATAAAGATTTATAAGTTGATATTATTAGAGAATATCGCTTATAATATTTGAATATCGCTTATAATATTTGAATATCGCTTATAATATTTGAATATCGCAAGATCATTATTATTACAAAAATGTTTCATACAGATGGGTACTAAATTAATAAACTGTGTAAGCCTTACATTTACTTCAATTTAAATATTATCTACCTATTTATATTTTCATATTTTATTAGGATTGGTTGTTTTTATAAGTAACTCATATACCAGTGTGACGCGGCTGGCCACACGCATGGAGTTATACCATTTCTACAGCATTCAGTCTACTTTTATCCCTCCTCTTCCAGTTCCATGCCTCACTGCCCATACATCAGGGTTGGTATCAGCACTCCATTGTGTATTCTGGTTCATCATCTCAAAAAAGATAAAAAGGCAAACACCCCACACGATCATAATACCAGAGCAAAGCAAATAGACAAGCTAAATGTACCTAAGTGTAATACTACCTTTGGACAAAGAAGCTCTGAATTTTTAGGTGTAGTTATACAACAAACTCCCACCTAGTATCAAATAAAGTAATTCAATTTATAATCGCATTAAGTCCAACAAAACTTGGCTTAAGGAATTAACAGAAGAAGAACTAACTAGTAACTCTTAAAACAACATCATAAAAATTCCTGAACATACCCCTACCCAAACCCTGAAGTTCAAATATCCTGAAAACCCCCTTATCCAAAACCCAGTTCACCTCAGCACAGGATCTCCTAGAGAGGACTGAAAAAAATTCTATAATTTTTTTTTTTCAAAGAAAGTCAAATATTCCCCGGTTACGAATAACCTGACAATATTTGAAAATCTCCTACTACTAATATATATATTTATTTTTTATATTTATACCTTATCTATTGAAAATGTCAAAATTGTATAGAAATTAATAAAAAAATAAAATACGTTGCCATTTCAATGTATGGAAAATGTCAGAAGCTGCGCATATTATATATCTCTACGGTATTTGGTATCATTGACTAAATACCTCTATTCTAAGGTCGGTATCCATAATTTCTTGTTTATGTCTTGATTTCTTTAGAAAACTTTCAGAAATGCCTTATTTGGTTTTAATTAAAATGGGTATGCGTAATGAAAATAATTCAGAATAGTAATAGCGATGAATTTATATACCGTCAGTTTTGTGATAGTTCACCACAAGTACACTTCATATTCAAATTCATATACAATCGATAATTGTTTTCAGATGATCACTTCAGCGTTGATTCCAGTGGCATTATTACAAACAATAAACAACTAGATGCCGACAACAATAACGCCTACTATGAGTTTGTAGTAACTGCCAAAGATAAAGGAGAGCCCGCCAAGACAGGCACAGCAACTGTGCGAGTTTATACAAAGAACAAAAATGACGAAGAACCTAAATTCTCACAACAAGTTTACACTCCTAATGTGGATGAGAATGCCGGGCCCAATACTCTTGTGACTACAGTTGTAGCATCAGATAAAGATGGTGACAATGTACGCTTTGGTTTTGTCGGAGGCGGTACCAACTCTGGGCAGTTCGTCATTGAAGAAATCACTGGTGTCATCCGATTACATGGGAAGGCTATTTCTTTGGACAGGGATAAGTACGAACTGAATGTCACTGCTCTTGATGACGGAGCGTGTTGTGTTAATGGTGATGCTACCATACACACATCTACTGCAGTTGTAGTAGTCTTCATTACGGATGTAAACGATAACAAGCCGATTTTTAAAGAATGTGGAACCTACTATCCGAAGGTTGAAGAGGGGGCACCAAATGGCAGTCCTGTTATTAAAGTTCACGCTACTGATGAAGATAAAGGAGTTAATGGGCAAGTCAAATATTCCATTGTGCAACAGCCGAATCAAAAGGGAACCAAATTCACAGTTGATGAAGAAACAGGAGAAGTGTCTACTAACAAGGTGTTTGACAGAGAAGGTGATGATGGGAAGTTTGTATCTGTAACTGTCAAGGCAACTGATCAGGGAGAACCTTCGCTGGAAGGAGTGTGCTCCTTTACTGTGGAAATTACTGATGTTAATGACAATCCTCCCTTGTTTGACCGACAGGTAAGTGCCAGCTTTTAAAATTTATCCAAAAATTAGCATTTTTTGTATCTGCTATATACGTTTTTAATTTGATTACAGAAATACGTTGAAAATGTTAAACAAGACGCAAGCATTGGAACTAATATTTTGAGGGTATCTGCATCTGATGAAGATGCAGACAATAATGGTGCAATTGTGTACACATTGAGCGCCCCTTACAATCCCGGAGACATTGAATATTTTGAAATTCAAGCTGAATCTGGGTGGATTGTTCTTAAAAAACCTTTGGACGTAAGTATTTAAAAATGCAACCAATCTTCAGAACTAACAGCTAATTCTAGGATATAGGAAGGTGTGAAAAGGTGTGCGAGAAGCGAATGACTATGCAAACAAACCTCCATTAGGAAACATTTTTGGTGAATGAAAGCTACCAGAGCTAGGATTGAGTTGAGTTGACTGGTTGTGGCCCTGTACAAAATTACTGTAATATACTATACTTAAACAAGTCCGCTTATCGCTATTGTAATTACCGGTCCTGGTTCTTACGAGCAATCATCCATCCAAGAATGAAACTAACTACCAGAGTGAGATGGACCGGCGCAGTACATACAGCCAGCTCGTTAGGTAGCTTCTTTCTTCCTACAGCACTCTTAGTTTCAGTTGCGGCCTGGTCTTGTGGGACCAGGCGACACTAAGTATATATTATTATTACCATGAGTTCATTTCTACGGCACCTCTTGCATACAACTCTTGTCGTTCTACTAAAATAATCCATGTACTATAAATAAACTAAATGAACAACTGCTGTAAATATTTCACTGTCAACTTTGTTTGTTTAGTTGTAAAACATGTACAGTTTACGTATAACTGCACTTCTGTATATCCTGCGCACACATAGTTATTGATTATTTTTTGAAATAATTTGAAAGGCTTTCAGCTTTTGGATATACTTTTGTATGTACATGTTTTGTTACTAACGTGTGATGATTTGATTGATTACTTTGTTGTGGCCAGTGCAGTGCAGCTGGACGGCTTCTGGCCAAGTCAGCTACACCCCTGGCACTGGTCACTGGCACTGGGCACTGGGCACCCCTGGCAACGTAGGGGCGCCGCCACTGCAGATCCGCCCATGATGGCTCAGGCCCTAGCCGGTTCTGGCTCTCACCAGGCCTCAGATGGCCTTTCTTACTTTACTTACCTTTTGTACATTACATACATACCTCATCACCATCATGCCATCATGCCGTCATGCCATCGTGCCATCATGCCATCGTGCCATCATCAGGCCTCATACTGTATAATATTTCATTTGGTGGTTTGTTTTCAGGGAAGGAGATGTGGAATTAATCTGATTTAAATGATATATATTTGTATAAATATATGTATTTCGGGGACAGTCAGGGTACTACAACAAATTGTAAAAAGAGAAAGTACCCTGACTGTGCACCGCAAGTTGTGACATATTCCTTCTGTGAAAGGGGCGACGTACTGTAATATACTAACTTCTATATAAACGTCCATCGTTTTGTTTTGATTTCAATGAGTGTCGTTCCATTGTAAATTAGTAAGCGAGGTCAAGATAACTTTATTTTCTGACATCCTGACCTTTTCCTGCCATTTATGAGAATGCAAACAAAGCTCCGCATGCAGTGCCTGCTTTCAATTTTAATTTTTTAGTTTAGTTTTGTATAAATTTTTACTAGTAATTTTTGCATATTTCTTGTGTATATTTGAGAACTTGTAAATTATCATCATCATTTTTTTTATTCTTTTCAACTGCACAATTGTTTCTTCGGCATTGGCCACATCCAGGGATGTTATCCAGTAAGTAGGTACATGATATATCAATGATAATGAGTGGATATGTTATATATCATAACCTGTTCAGTTGCAGATCAGTTGCAACTGACCGATTAGAATGATTGTTCTGTACAGTAGTTTAAGTAGTGTAAAATATTATGTTCTATTATTTTCCTTTTCTAGCATTAACGATGAATGGTGAACTGTGTGAGTGTTGTTATGTTCCAGTGTGGAGGCACGGAACGGTAGTTAACTGTCTTGAAATGTTCACAAGTCAATTTGTCGCAGATCATTGATATTCTATTTGTTTCATGGTTATTTGTGTGACATTAAATGAGTAACTTTTTATTATATATTCTTATGATTTCATTAATTTCTTAGCAATGGGTGAATTATGAGTTATTTTGTTGTTGTTATGATTTTGTTTGCCCCCCGCTGACCTTTGATTCCGCTCCCGTGTTCCGCTACTAGCGAGAGAGATACCGCCTGCGGGTGCGCGCAGCAGACCAGGGGGAGCCGCCCTCCCACGCCGACGTGGACGTTGAGTTAGACGTCGTAGACAGGAACAATAAGCCTCCTCTGTGGAATGAGACCACGTACGGCCCCGTTCACATCAAAGAGAATGTCACAGTGGGTACTGTAGTGACCTGTGTAAAGGCAAGGTTGGTATCACCGCCTGGGCAAGGGCCCGCGAGCACGCCTCGCGGACTCTCGTCCGGCTCTTCAGACCCTAACACTACTAACGACGTGGTTTTCTTTGTTTCCATTGACCATTTCCCTTAGCGAGAAACGTACAAGCTGGAAGCCATGGCTCAAGATAAGGGCTTTCCTCCTTTGTCCCGAACTGTGGAGGTACAGATAGATGTAGTGGACCGCGCTAACAACCCGCCCGTGTGGGACCACGTGGTGTACGGGCCCATCTACATTCGAGAGAACTTGCCCGTCGGGGCCAAGGTCGTGTCGGTCAAAGCCAGGTCTGTGGCCTCAGTGTTTGGCGCACGGGCACCGCACGCAGCCCCATCACTATTTGCACGCAGTGTGGTGTGTGGCGTTACCATCCAGTCCCAACCCAAACATACTTACTTACTTACCTTACTTGTTATCATAGTGTCATTAGATGTTAGCCACTGCAGTACTGTGATGCCGAGTGCCGCTGCAGTAAGTAAGCTCAGCTCAGCTGCCGTCCTAACCAACCCATGTACCTGCCACCCGGCTCGCTGAATGTTGTTAACGCACTGTTATACACAAACACTTGGGTGTCTTAATACCAACCAGCCTCAAACCAATAACAACATTCAGCAAGAGCTTCATCCCTACAATCACTCGAACATTTTTTGCATTCGATTTTTTATAATTTCCTCTCATTTGCATTTCATTCGGTACTCGTTCATTTTCGGTAAAACGATCATTCATTCTTGCAAAAAACCACTTGATTCTATAAGAATTCCCTCCAGCCACTAATAAGCCACCATAGAACGGATGCACTGCTTCATGAAGGAATTTTGGGAACACGAGTGAGGTACCACATATTTCAGCCAAGCCCACAATATAAAACCATTGGTTGGATACAAATGTTTGAAAATACTAACCTCACTAATTACTAGCATTTCACATCTGCAGGGTTGGCAAGAAATATGTCCATCATTTTATCCTTTTTTACAAATTTATTCAAATACATACAATAATTTTTGTAATCTACTTAATTTGAGTCATAAAAAAAAAAATATTCTTGATATAATTTGCCAGCCCTGCCTGCAACAAAGACTAAGTTAATAACTTTTCTGCACAACAATAATAAAACAACATCCTCTTTGGAAAGGGTTAAACTTCTTTCAGTGTTGTGGCTATCACCAAGATTTATGATCTATTCACATTTTTAGAAAAGCAGAAAATGCATGTAGGGAATATAATGGACAGTTTTCATCAACACTGACTGATAAGATTAGCATGCAGCTGAGCTATACAGAGAAATATGTATCTAGATTATTATATTTTCACTACTATAATACGTTTTTCAATTATTAGTAAAAGCCATCAACATGATAAAATCACTGGGAGTTCTGTTCTGTGGCTATTTAAAAAAATAATTGAGAATTTCAAAAAAATATTACGGTTCTTATAACAATTTGCTGATATCAAAGGCTTAGTCTAAATATTCTTTTTTATAAATTTTTCTCGTGGTTTAAATAAATTAAAGGTATTTTTAAAATTTATTAACATTCCACCTTAAAAAAAAATTGTTTTCTACATTAAAATATACAGGATGTAACAGCACGTGCCCAACCGACTAACCAGTAATTTCTAAGGTTATTTGGAGTAAAATATGTAGCTGTCATTTTGTTGTCCGATGACATTTTCAATTAAAATTAAAATACATTTTTCCTTCACATGTCGCCACTGGGTATATATAACCTAGCGAATTACGTGATACGTACTTCATCTCATTCCCGCGGCACAGTACAGATGAGACAGAGGGCGTATCACGTGATCCGCTGCAATGTGTGGCAGTTCGATCAGTTGTGACAGGTGATAGAATTTTTTTTATATGTCAACAGTCAGCAAAATGGCTTCTACATTTTTGAACAAAGTATGCTCAGGAATCGCTGGTTATAGTCTGTTAGGTATGTGCTGTTACTCCCAGTATGTTTTCTACACTCAAAGATCACTAAATTACTAATCCTTTTACATTATCATTTTAATTATTTTAAATGCAACATAAATTCAAAATTGTCTAACATAACTATTTTATTAATTGGTGAGCACTAGAACAGCCCTTGCATTTTATCTGTTGGTGAAGAAAAACATTTTCCGTAAACTTAAGGAATTTCATAATTTAGCTTTTTAAATACAACTTCTCTCTCTGTATGCAATCAATATTGTAGTGAACTGCATTTCATTGTATGTGTCAAAATATTAGCATTCACAATATTCTCAGTGATTGCTTTCATTCTAATTTTCTATCATTCATCTTCAATATCTTTTCTTTTCAATTGGAATTATACATTAATAAATTTTTTACATGTTTCACTTGATTTTTGGCTGTAGACATCATTGCCAAGCAGCATAGAACTAAATAGTTTATGGTTAAGCTTTTGATAAGGGAAAAAAGGATGAAGTGTGAATAATTCATTGATGTAGCAATCGTAGCGCAGTTGACATTAATTTAGAAAAGTCAATGACCTTTTATACTTCTCTTCAAATTATGATTATTTATGAGTTTTGAGAAATATTTTGACAAGATTTATAGATTTCATTTACGCATCTTATTAATCATTCTTTCAAACCCAATAATTAACAAATGTAACAGATTTTGACAATAATAATTACATGCTACCAATTTTTATTGAAACATTTAATCACTCCACCAAAACTCCTCATGGTGCACTTGTGAATTTCTAAAATTTAGACATTACTTGATAATCTTTCAAAAAATTATTAAAGTAAACATGTTCATGTTGCATATTTCAAATGTAAACTTTTACCAATCTTTTGATCAATCCACAACGTGTTGGGATTTTAACATAATAATGTACTTCATTATTCTCCCACAAAGGTACCACAGATCAAAAGTTGATATTATGTATTCTTTCATTTCCAACTTTTGCTTTGATATTGAGAGATTTTTTAACATAAATATGTGTCTAACCATTTTTGAGGAGTTCAAATCTTAAAATACTTCATTGTTTTTTCCTCTGTCAATTTGTTGTAGTAAACGTGAATACAAGTTTAATGTTGTTACGTGAAGTGGTAGAATTTATTAAATGTTACTTGCATCTATGAGGATTTCTAATATCTTTTTTGTTTCCACAGCTCGGGAATAGAAAATAACCCAACCGTTTTTTATCGGTTAATGCCCGGATCGACAGCGCAGACAAATAAATTTCATACATTTTATTTGCAACAAAGAGCGGATAACGGGTTTACATGGGCTGATATAAAAGTCAATCACCCATTGGATTATGAGAGTATCAAGGAGTACAATTTGACCATTCGAGTTGAGGTCAGTTCTATTTAAATATATATGCACAGTTTATTGAAATATTAATCTTCAAATGATTGCAGGCTGTGTATCTTGTAGTTACACAAGTCTATTTATTTCTCATTTGCTAACTATTAAATACATCAATAGAGTAATATTAATTACTGATGTAAATGGTTTTTGCTTTGCTATATAGAGTCCGCACTCAAGGTACAGATTTACAGATAGAGCACTTTCTAGAGAACGTAATTTTGAAGTGTTTTTTACACTTATAACTCGCTTAATGCGTTGAGAAATGAGTTCTCACAGGTTTTAATTTGTTTTAATCTCACTGTAGAAATTTTCTTCAAATTGGACAGTAAATTTAGCTTTGTAATACCTCTAATTTTTTTTGTGTACAGGGTATCCGGGGATAAACGGCAGTTAATTTGATAGTACAAGTAAAAAACAACAACTTTTTCGAAATTTCATTGTTTTTTTTCCCATACAAAAATATTTTTCCAGTGAAAATGTTTTTTTTTCATACGAACAATTAATAATTTTTACCTTAACCTCCAGCCTGTATTCAAATGTATATGTGCCTCTACGCAGCGCATTTTTTCATCTCGTCTCGCCGACCAATAATACTTTCTAAAACTCTAATTAAAGATATTTCTCTTGATCTCTCGTTGCGTAAACTTTGCTCAAATGAGGCATCCATATCTTAACTATTCATAAATAACAAATTGTTTTGGGATGGTCCTAGCATAAGCAAAATAAAATATCCGATTGTTTGAGCTGTGCGTTGATAAAATGAACATTTTATTTAATAAGGATTTGTTTATGAACTTATTTATATTATACGCAATCTTAAAAATATTTTTTATTTTAAACTACGAGAATAAAGATGTCATTTTTCTCTTTGAACATTGACATTTAAAAAACATTAGAACTTAAAAATCGATTTTCTGGACGCTATGTAGTTAAAATTATTTTTTAAATAAGTCACATTGTGTTCTAACATTTTAATCCTCTAAAACACGAAACTGCATACAGCGCAATATAACACTGGATACAAATATAAGGGAAAAGTCAATTTTTAGATTAACAGCTCTAATGCGTTTGTATATTAAATATTAGAACAAAATATTTATCTTAATTCCAGTGAAATGAGATTGTCAAAAGAAAATCTTAAATTTAAATTTGACAAAAAACTGTCCCCAAATCAGCCCACAATGAAAAACCGGGCACGCTTTTACTCATAACTAATCGTCTAATCCACCTGCGTACCGGACTAGGCTGTTTGTACCGATGTGGAAGATTTGAAACAAGCTGAAGGGGAAAAACTGTCTCAGTCGTTTTAAATCCTTACCCAAGATAAACAAATAAGTTAATTGAAGATATTTCTAGAAATTTGAATGTGTTGTAATGTCTTTAGTCGCTTCCCGCAGGCAGAGGGTTAAAACGGTACAATTTCGAAAAAAGTTATTTATCTTTTTTACTTGTACTATCATTTAGATTCACCTGCTGAAGTTACTGTACTTTATCCCTTGACACCTTAAAAATACATATTATTTTTTTGGTGTAATAGAATTATTTTCACCTTAGAACTTTTAATACCAAATGAATATTTTTGCCTTTAGAACAATGGAGCCCAACAACTGGCTTCAGAAGCCACTGTCTACATCATGCTGGAAGATGTGAATGATGAGATTCCCCTATTCACGGAACGAGAACAAGAGACCGTCCTTGAAGGCGAACCCATCGGAACCAAAGTGACACAAGTTAACGCTATTGACAAAGATGGAACATTCCCCAACAATCAGGTAAACTAAAATACAATAACAATCATTATTATAGTTTAAGAGAAACGGCTGCTCTGCCTGTTTCATACTTAATTTTGGATTTGAGGCCAAAATACCCATCCAGACTGAATGATATATTTTAAAAAATTAAGGTTTAATAAATATCTAGTACGGGTGAGAAGTATTTTATTTATTTTTGTTTTAAATTATGAAGTATATGCCACGAAAAAAAAAAATTTCATAATTTTAGATGCAACTTAGAAAGTTATTTGGGGGTTTATTATATATATTTTTTAAATTATTATATTTCCTATATAAATATGATTACGTAAATTAAAACACAAAAACAAAACACTTAAAAAAAAAACTATAAAAAGTCTATATTTTAAATTATGTATGGCAAATTTGTGTTCCACCGTAAATTGATCGTTTTTAATTTAATTTAAAGTCCACCATAATGCTTATTTTAGTATTTAAAAAAAAAAATATTATTTTTCATTATATTTTCAAAGTAGGATGGGGTAAAACTTTTTTTTTAAATCACCATTATTCCCCAAATAATTGTTAAAGGTGCCTCTAAAATCGCGAAAAATCAATTCCTTTAATGGCATATATTTCATAATGTAAAACAAAAATAAATAAATTACTTCTAATCTGTACTAGATATTTCTATACTTTTTGATGAAAAAACAAGATCATTAGGTTTAGGTGAGTATTTTGGCCTCAAATACAAAATTAAGTTTTGTATGAAACAGGCCGCGCAGCCGTTCCTCTTAATATCTTCATAAGTACAACTTGAATACAACTAGCTAATTGGGACCCCACACCACAACATTTGTTTTTTGTCATAATGTATCTCAGATATGTCATTTTAAAATTTGTTTTCCAATTGACGAAATCAACGATTACATTAGGCCCTAGATTATGGTGTCCAGATATGGCTACCGATAGATAAAAATCATCAGATACCTCAATCTGCTGTATTATAACATCTTGATATCTCTAGGTGTCCCCTAACGTTGTTAGTGTGAGGTGAATCTACCAACTTGGGTAATCTGTATCACAGAACAATACAATTTGTTTTTTTTTATGCTGGAAAATTCTAACTTCTACGATGATTTTATTTTATTACTCCCTAATAGTTTTTTTTTTCTAGACCAGATAGGTTCTGCCTAATGAAGAACACTTTTCCTAGAAGCTTATAAAACTCAATATAATTTTTATCAAATGAAACACTCAAACATTGTTTTAACCACATTTATTTTATACGTCTACCGGTTTCGGAACAACCATTTCATCATCAGGGCAAGTGTATACTGAACACTATTACAAAATTATGGAAGAACATACATAGTAAATGGCACAGTGATAAATTTCAAGAAAATTTTCAAATGTAGGTTTACTATGATGATATTTCACGTTTAAATACGTTGTAGGACATGTGGAAAATATCCACATTTCCTGTGAGGCAGTTAATTAACCTAGTGATTCTTCCCAAGGGCATCACTATTGGTAAGTTAGTTCTGCACCTAGGAAGAATCAAAAGCCTGTGTTGGTGACCTTGCGCAAAATTATCCGGGACATAGAATCCTATTTTAGCCAGAATATCTGGTATTGAGATTATACCGTTTAGAAGCTTATACGCCATCAGTAGTAATGCAACATCCCTTCTGGAACTAAGGCTGCATAATGTTGTGAGGCTGAAGGTATTGGGGAGGGGAAGAGGGGTGGGGAAATACCTGGCTATTCAGATCTGGTCACCAAACACGGCTAAAAGCAATTTAAAACAAAGTTTGAGTGTTTTATTTGATTATAATGGATAACCACAAAGTGATAGCTTCATACAATAGTATTATAATTTTTAATATTATCCTCATGCTTTTGTTCAGTAAATAATTACAATGTACTCTATTTTCTTTGGCTTATAATATAGTGAAACATTGAAAAATTTTATATGACCTCTGAAAGGCATTAGCTGTTCTTAATATTAAATATTATGTATTAAAAAACTACATGTTATTATTTTTATTGTATGAAATTTTATTTGAACGCTCTCTCTCCTCTCTCTTAGAAAATGGGCATATAACATTTTTCATCCTTGAAAGACCTAATAATAAAGTTCTTAATAAAAATTACAAAATACTCAGACTGGTAGGGCAGAATGATGAATAAAATTCCTGAATGTTTTCTTTTAAGCTAAATCTATTCTAAAATAATAAAATTACTTTGTTTTGATCACTTTTTTATATAATGTATTTTTTTAAATACAGTTGAACTTTGTTATAATGATCACGGCAATAGCGAGTTCACGGTTATAATGAGTAATTATTCAAAGTTTTACTTCATACAATCGTGTGCTGTTATAACGAGGTCGCTTCCCTGATGTACCGTACAAATAATTTTGTCAACACAATTCCTAAATACATACCATAGATCGTTGAGTCTGAAAAATAACCCATTTCTCGAAATAAGCAATATGGTAGCACAGCGCGGCACCGGTGGGCGGAAATTTCCTTAAACCTGTTTGACCAAATATTAACCAGGGATGGATTAATATTCTTATGACACTACCTGCTTTTTGTATGTCAGTTGTCTACTTGGTGATACATTCCTATCTAGCACTATCGGGCACTATGTAAAAACGTCTTATAAAATCTACGTCATGCGAATATTGGGCCTTGTAATTCCGTTACCCTTTCACAACTTCTTTTGGTTTAATACTAATCAATCCAGTTTGAAAAACTGAATACGGGTATGTACCTACATAATAATAATTCGATGATTTGTATAGCGCCGTTGTTGTGAAAAATCACCTCAAGGGCGCTGAAGGGTAAGTTTATGAATTTTTTTGATTAAAAAACTTTTGTAACTTTTTTCCACTTATTTATTTTCGACCCGACCGGTTTCACCCTATATATATTTTTGTCGCAGACATCCAAGGCGAACTCTAAGAAGATATTACCCTGATGTGTACCTATTATAACATAATAAAATATTTTAAAGACCCAACAAAAATGTACCCGGTTATCCGTAGTTCATGTGACTATGGGACAAAACTGCTATAAAAGTTCATCTTAGCAAACAAGACGGAAATCACAGGGAAATAACAAAACTAGAAAGAACCATCTGTTCAAATAAAAGCTGATGAATGACTTTATATAATTAAAAAAAACCCCCATAGATTCAGTAAATAAACACAATGTAATCCGTCTTCCAGAGGGTAATAAACCATCCCGAAAGTAGTTTTTAAAAACATAATAAACAGTACCGCCAGCAATAAAATAAATTTCAATTAATAAAAACAATATTAGAAAGCAGGGAACTCACTCCCGATGTCCGTGCTATATATACCATAGATTTAGTATTCATTGTACCAGTCTGAGGATGCCCGTGATAGGGTGAAACCGATCCGATCGAAAATAAATTAGTGGAAAAAGTTACAAAGGTTTTTTAATCAAAAAAATTCATTTTAATATGGAATTCCACCATGAATTGACAGTTTCAAAATTAGAAATATTGAAATTTTACAATCGAAACTAATAACAACTGTGCACGCTGATGATTTGTGAAAAGTGAGGTTTTTCTATTGAATCCAATAACAATCGCACAGACCATTTAGTGATTTTTTTTAGAAGCCTCTAACCAGATGATGAGTGTTATAACACGTTGAGTGATTTGGGGGAGATATTGAGAAACATAAAAGTGAAATCTTTAAAACAATCGTTAATTTTAAATTTCATCAACAAACGTGACTATCAATAAATTAAGACTAACGTTTTATTAAATTTTATTAACAGTGAACAAAGTAATATTTGGAAGAGATTTTATAAGTGTGCTAGTTGGTAAATACAATTTTAAAAACACCTGTTTCTGATATAGCAAGTAATTGATATAAGGAACAAATTTAGTCGATCCCCTCATGCTCGTTATAACCAAGTTTGACTGTATTATGCCTAAATAATTTAATTGTTTTAGTTTTGTTGTAAAATATAATATATCAAGGCCTTGCAGCTATTGTGATTCTTTTGAATATAAATACTTATCTCACCAAAACATGTATTTTATAACCATCTGCAGGTTGTCAAGTAAGAGAAGAAATTGAAACTCAATAAAAATTGTACGAATTAAACAGTAGTCATAATGCTTGCAAGATATGTTTTTTACTCTAAAGTGAATAACATTCCGTAATGTCACTGTGGTTATTCAATCTATACATGGATAATTGTATGCAAGAATTGAAAGAGGTGGGCTTGGGCGCAAAAATGAGTAGTCTGCAAGTATGTTGCCTGTTGTATGCTGATGATGCGGTGCTGATTGCTAATAGTATAGAAGATCTACAGTCCCTCGTATCTAGGATGAACGAAGCATGTATGAAGAATGGGCTAATGATGAATGTAAGTAAGTCTAAAGTCATGGTGTGAAAGAGAGAGTACGAAAACAGTGTGCAATATAGTTGTGAATGATGAATACTTGGAACAGGTAGACGAGTTTGTGTATTTGGGAAGTATGTTTACGAGAGATGGAAAGACTGATAGTGATATTGAAAGAAGGGTGAATGCAGGAAACTCCATTAACGGAGGACTGAATGCGGTTGGCGCAAACAAAAAGCTGTCCAAGAAGCGAAGCTAGCAGTCCACAATGGAGTGCTGATAGCAACTCTGATGTATGGCAGTGAGGCATGGAACTGGCAGAGGAAGGATGAAAGTAGACTGAATGCTGTAGAAATGAGATCTCTGAGATGAATGTGTGGTAAAACCATGTAGGATCATGTGAAAAATGTTGAGATTCGTAAAGAATGCAAGGCTGATGTAAGCGTAGTGAGCAAGATTAAGAAAGGGACGCTTAGATGGTTTGGGCATGTAGAGCGAATGAATGAAGAAAGGAGTGAAAGGAGAATATATGACGCTAATGTGAATGGAAGAAGAAACCGGGGACGTCCAAGAAAGACGTGGCACGATCAAGTGAATCAAATACTTGAGTCGGGCTATGTCAGAAGTCGGAATAATAGAAGAGAATGTATGAGACGTTGTATGAAAGTGAATGAAGCAAGAAGTGTATGCCAAGATCGAGTTGTTTGGCGGTCCGTCCTCTCTGCCTACCCCTGCGGAGAAAAAACGGCGTGATGGTTAGTTAGTTAGTTAGTTAGAATAACATTTCGACGTTTTAAGTTTTTTAAATATGTGTTTCATCTAATTATATTTGACGGGCTTTTGGTCAAATGCCTGTATCATGGCACCAGCAATGACAGTTCTTAGTAATATGAGTAGGGAGTATTCAATTATTTTCTGGAAAAATGGTGATTATAATATAAGAAGCAGAGATATTGTCTGTGTACTTGGTTTGTATTGACTGTCTTCTTTAACGGAAACTGCGAAAATGTTTGATTTTACCATCCAATTCTCAACTCCCAACTTAAAGCAACCACTCTAAAACTAACCAACTTTTCAGGTGTACTACTACGTCGTAGACTCGCCAAGGAACGAGGGCAAGGACTTCTTCGAGATCAATCTGCAGACAGGCGAGGTGTTCACCAAGATCGTCTTTGACAGGGAGAAGCAGGGGGCATACGCGCTGGAGGTGGAGGCGCGGGACGGAGCCCCATCTGCCCGCCCCAACTCTAACGCACAACCTAATTCAGGTTAGTGGCTGCATTGATTATCATTTAAAATTGTCCAGTATTGAGTTAACATGTTCACTGATCCCAATTCTCCCATGGGAGTTGAATAGAGAATCATTCAGTTTATCTTCAATCACAGTACCAGTTCCTTGCATTTTTCCTGAATTGTACAGTTTATGCAAATTTCTCTTCCAAATTTTTTTCAAATAGGGTTTTTAAGAATTACTGCAACCATTAAAAAAATTTTATACATCAAGTTTCCCGTATGAAATATGCCCGCGGACGCAAGTAGCAAAATCGCATACTCCTAAAGATCATCCTACTTGTTTAGGTTAACCCATTTAGACCAAAGGTTTTTTTTTTGCGATTTTTTTCCAGAAATTCATATTTATTACATGAAATGGTGTAAAAAAAAATATTTTGAAGTAACTTTTTTTTTATTGTTTCTAGTTTTTGAGATGTAATGTGTTCCGAAATCGGATCACTAGCACATGGACTACATTTTTATGACATTAGAAGAATATACTGTTTTTTCAAAATCATTTGGTGACTACTACTAGATACTATAAAAATTATTATTATTATTATTATTAGCATTATTATTACTACTACAAAAATTACTATTCCAAAAAAACTACTTATGATGATACATGATTGCACATTTGACATGCAAGGCAACATTACATTTTTCACATTTAAATGTTGCGTTTTTATGGCATTGACGGCAACGTGTTTACTTATTTTAGTTTACTATATTATGATTCAGACCATCATATCTTGAATCAATGTTGCACTTCTGAGACGGTCTTCCCTTTCTTCCAGTTTCTGCAGGATGACCGTAGGTCTCCAGAAAATTAGACGCTATACGGCGACGAAACTCCAGAAGATCTAATGGCTTTTCTTCGAATGTTTTGTGTATTTGCCAAGCATTTTGTAAAATTAATTCGAAACAGAAGAACAAAAGGCTCGAATACCATTTCTTTCCCCGTATTGAAGCTCGATACTTAGCAATATTTTCATCAGCTCTGTCGACACCTCCCATATATTGGTTATATAATTTTATCATGTATGGCTGTTGAACCTGTATTTTCTTTTTTTTTTTTTTTAGAATAACGATTTATTAGATCAATAGGATTAATTCCAGCTCCTGAAGAGGCAACAGTGACAATACTATTGTCATGCCACTTACAGACAATATTTCCCTGATTATCGCTTTTGAAGTCAAATGCTCCTCTTTCTTTTTTCTTCATAATTTCGTCCGAGTCAATCGGAGGCTTGTCAATATCACATTGAAGTGAGTTTATCGAGTAAAGAAATGCTTGTAAAAAAATTATCAAATATTAAATAATATTCTCCAGGATGTTCTTTTGTGAGATGCACTGACGCCATATTCTTCATATTGGGTATTTGGATTTTTACCCTGATATAATAATAATAATAATTGGATTACTTGGATAGCGCCGGTTTTGTGAAAAATCACCTCAAGGGCGCCAACAGATGTACCCTAATCGTGTTGCTCCACACCAAAACTTGAAACAAAATCGGATAGGTTTGCCTCTAATAAATTGCTTACACCCGTGACGACCAAAGTAGGGAACCATTGACTCGTCAAAACTGCACTTTGTCTCGTTTGGTGTAAATTTTAAGCATCTGTCATTTAGTTCAGTTATAAGGGGTCGTAATTTGGAAAATTTATCCGTCTGGTCTAAATTTTCATTATCGGCGACATGTAAATTAGTAAAAATCAACGTAAATCGATCACGCTTCATGGCACCACTAACCATTGTATTACGGGTATCAGCCCTTTTCTCCCAGTGCATTCATCGTCTCGGTAGTGAATTCAAGTCATTCTAGAAAATTATTCCTAAAAAGCATTTTAGCTCTGAGTGACATCAAGCCAAGATTTATTCCTTTTCTAGAAGCGTACAAGTTCGTGTACGTTACAATCATTTCCACTACTTTTTTGACCAATAATTCAAAAATTTCCGTGGGAGTTTTTGCTGTTATCTGTTAAGGTTGTGTAATTCTTCCTTTTGGAGATCGTGGGTCCAAATCAGTGTTTTTCCATTGGCGTGCAACTTTAGTGAGTTTTATTTTCATTGTTCGAGGAAGTTCTTGCTCAGTAGAAGCAGGGGTAACTTTATTATCCAAGTCGAAATTAGAATCACCACCATGGACTAAATGTGCAGGTGCTCGGAGTAAAGAACCTGGTAGATTATTTATCGTTCCACCCTCTTCGTCTCCAGAATCTTCAACCAAAATTGACGCTGTTGCATTTTCAGGCGGTTCGATGATTATAGCCCTTGCTCTAATATTATTTTCTGTTTCTAGCATTTCAACAATTTCATTTAACGATAAGCTCTTCGATATCTTGGGAAAGGCCTGTTTTAACTAAAAATAAATAAAAAAATATAAGAGCTCTTTGACGTATGAATGTTTTAAATTTATTAGTTTACTATATTTATTATTTTATTTGATATTACGAGTATATATAAGTTATGTTTTGTTAAATAAAATAAACTTCTAACTAAAATAAATAAACATCAATCTAAACTTTCTTCACTACCGTGCTGCATTTAATGTGATATGTATGTGCCTAGTGTTTTAAAATCGGAACACCCGACTTTACAAACCCATAATAACGACAATATCAATAATTTCTGTATATTGTGACTAAAACACGGGAGCGTATATAAAGTAGATTAGTAATACCAAAAATTGTATTCATAGGACCAAAAAAGCAAAAGTAATATTTACGTAAGTTGAAAAAAATGTTGCTGAAATCGTCCAATATTATACGTCAATGTTTTAAATATATCATGACGTCGTTACAGTTCTATGCACGTTCAAATACTAACCTCAAGCAAGCGACACTAACACTATCACCCACTTGATCTGGTAATAAAACATAAATAATAGAAAATAATGTAATTTTTTCAGTGATGTTTTATTAAGCGATTTGTGTAACAAAGGTTTAGTTTCGTTTTCTAAATACTTAATCACAGAATATCGAAAACTCGTATACAACAATATTTAAATACATTTATCCACTCTTGGAGTAGGTAATTTCTGAGCTAAACATAAAATATCGATAAGAATAGGGTATTTTCACTGTTTTTTTTTTTTTACTGTTGGATAAGAAAAAGAAACAAATTATGATAATAATGGCATTTTAATTTTATTCTTATGTTGGGAAATAAATTTTCTATAACAATTTAAAATATTCTATTTTTGATTTGCCACCAAAATGATTATGTTCGTTTTTGTTTGTGCTTATGGCGTTGTTGACAATACGCCGGGCAAAGTTGGAAAGTTCTCGGTGACCGCTGTCTTGGCGTTTTCTACATCATTATGACATTATAGCCAGTTCGAACCGAATGAATGTGCAGTTTTTTTAAAATCAACAATTCTGAATGAAAATATTAAAATTACACATCTTTAAGAAAAATAAACTTGAAATATTCCACACATTTTTAACAGCCCTCCTAGTTTGTAAAAATACCCCACCCATTCTGGTAATCACCCCTTCTAACTGTCATTTAAATAAAATGGAATAGCGAAATACAATGTCAGGCAGTGAAAGTAAGTCAGAGCGCACAAATTTGACTGACCGTCTCGATTCGACAGTCAAAAGGTGTTATGTCATTTGGCGACATTGGCTTTCATTCAAATTTTCATGGATGGCACTTCTATCTATCTATTAACTTTGAAATCTTTGAAACCTTTATTGTTACTTATTATAGTAAAAGGTTTGTTTGTGGATAGTTATTAGTTTTTCCCAATAATTTTAACAGTGGGTATTATTTTTTTTTAAATCCATCATGTCCTTCACGAAAAATATTTTTACATAAAACCATTTTATGTATTATGCTTGCCTAAATCTAGTAGAAATCGCCTGCAAAATTAAGTACTTTGCCGATCGATATTGGACAGATTTCATGGAAGCTGCTTATTTACCTCAC
Source organism: Halesus radiatus (assembly GCA_022606495.2). Taxonomy (NCBI): domain Eukaryota; kingdom Metazoa; phylum Arthropoda; class Insecta; order Trichoptera; family Limnephilidae; genus Halesus; species Halesus radiatus. Next base: position 40,425 of record JAHDVE020006873.1, read on the forward strand.
ATAATTGGATGAAAAACTTTTAATCCGAAAAATGGCGGATACAAGTTGTTAATCCAACAAATAATAATAATTGTCTATTATTTGTGTAAGAAACTAATTTTCCCATGAAATTATTTACACTTCGGTGTCCCAGTGAGTGATTTTATATGAAAACTCAAAGTTCAATGTTGCTATTTTAAGTTGAAGGTTTGATAAACCTCTCCCATTCTTTACCTCAGTGATGCACAACCTTTTTAGCCAGAAGCTCTATTTTTCAATTTTTGCCGCTGGGGTAGGATATCTACAGCTTGACATAGTTAACTTTGCAGTCGGTGGCGTCGCTAGCAGAGATTTTTTTTAATAATTTCGCTGTTTACTTTTATGTGAATACCGCACCTACTTAATAAATCAACCATATAACGTATAAAGAAAGCGCCACAGGCGAAATTATTTGTTTTTCATTCAATCTCCAAGGTCGAGTCAATAAAAATAATGGTGTCGATTTTTATATTTTTTTAAATATTACGGAATATAAAAAAAAAAATGCTTGTAATTTTTGACGGCTGATTCAAAACATTGACGACCGGCAAAAATTCGTCGCATAATCCTCTTAGGTTTTATGAAACCACACGAAAACCCTTTAAATATTTTGATCTTAGCACATGGAAATCGAAACGATTGTAATTAAATAAGAAATACAAAAACTCACCTTTGTTCCTTATATTTTCAGAAACAACATTTGATCCGGTACCCCTATGAAACGGTATCCATTCAAAATATTAATCATAGAGCGCACAAAGAAAAATGGTTTAGGCCCAGGATCAAAACAAATAATTGCTGTTAATGTTTATCGTTTGGAAAGTCAGGTTCCGAACAAGATTTAGTCACGAAATCTTAGGGAATTTTTTTTAAACGGTAACCTTGAAAATGCATCAAACATCTAAGCAAAAAGCGCTGCGTCAAAGGCAAAAAAATATCTCCATTTCAGTTCAAACAACAAAATTCTGTCATCTTAGTCATTCTAAAATATAATCCAATTTGTAGTAAAAAAGCTAGTTGCTTTGGGCGGCTCATTTAAAACGTTGAATGTAGACTTAAGTTTGCAGCTATACCTTTTTGGAAAACTGAACAGAAACCGTTGAATAACTTGGTCATAGCACCCAGAAACTGAGAGATAAAATCATAACTCGCTTCTAATACTAATATTGATTCATTCGACCAGAGGCGTAGCTAGGGTATTTAGCGCCCGGGGACAAACTATGCAAATGGCACCCCCCCCCCCAATATGACTTATTATATTTCACAATTTTCAAATACGTATTTCAAATCTATATATATAAAAATCGATCTAAGTTTGTTTGTTTCTTTGTCCTCGATGTTCTCGAAAATCACTGGTCCGTTTTCGCTGAAAATAGCAAAGTTTGTTCTTATTAGTGCCGGGAAGGTTTAGAAAGTAGTTTGAATGTGAAAAATATTGAATCCGCCATGTTTTATCTAGGCTAGTCCATAGTTTTAATACTGCTACGGATTGCATATTCAAAAGAAGAAGGGTTTTTTGGGTAGAGTATTTTAAAAATGTAAAACACAAGTAGGAACCTACATAAGAACTCTATTATTTATATATGTTTTGAAAAAATAAACGTTTGGAATGAAATAAAATTTTCAAATAGTTTCTTTGTTTAGAGATAGTTACTTTCACTGTCAAATCAATTATGGCACCCTAATGACAAGCAAGAATTCACAACATTATAACTTTATATAAACCCGAGCAAGGCCGGGTAGACATCAGCTAGTAGTAATATAAATTTTTATTATATGTTTAAATTAGTTTCAATTTGCTCACTGTCGCACTGAGAGGGTTTTTTCAGGGGGGGGCGGCGGGCCAAACGAATGAAAATATGCATTGTTATTTAAAATCCAAATATGGGCTAGAATGCGCAATTTTTTCCACGTTTTATTTTTTTTTGAAGACACTCAAATTAGTAAATTCTGTCAATTTTTATCATTCCAACATTTATTGTATTGGCGTATGGCGCAACATACCACAATTGGTTATGTTGCGAGGCTGAAGGGAAAATATATGAAATTCACCGACTAAAATTCCAACGAAATCACGCGCTCCTTATGCAGGTGGCGACAAGGTTGAGATTCCCGCTTAACATCGGCCGCATGTTTCGATTTACGCAAAAAAAAAACCATCACCAATGCGTGTTTTATTCTATTCTGTAAAGCTCAGACATAATTATTAAAATGTTTTACGGTCATATTCTAAAAAACTTAATTTAACACAATGAACAATATGACAATATCGGAAAAGGGGTTCGTAAGTAGGAGAGTTGGCGCTTTAAATATTGTTTGATACTTTATTTTTTTTTCTAGGCCAACGAAAGGCCAAGGTTTGTTCTACTTGAAGTATTTAATTATATCATCTATGATATTTCTAGGCCATCAAATTCTAAAACCGAAAACACACGATTTTGCATTACTTGCCATTGCATCGCCTCGAAAATTTTGCAACTTACGCATATTTTGTCCACGGTAAAAATCAATAAATTCTGTCGACTTTTTACATCAGCCGAAAATGAGAAAAATATATTTGCCCGATACCTTTTATTATTTAAAAATGTAAATCTTTATAATATTTCAAACGAAGCAAAATAAAAGCATACGTAGGCGATAATATTTATTTATACTGGTGAAAATCTGTTGTGAACGATAAATTTTGATAAAATAAAACTATGATTACATGCGAATTCAATTTTAATTATGCCCCAAAATAATTCGGTTTTGGCGCCCCCCCATAACCCCCCTAGCTAGGCCACTGCTTCCGACGACTTAAAAAATAAATTATTCAGCCTAGAAGGATATAAATAAATATTTTTTTAGTGTACGAAGTTTTCCTATCCACTAAACTTCTTAATGTTTGATGGTGGTGATTCTGATTCCAAATGCAATATTTTTTCTTAAACGTTAACATTTTTCGTCCCTTCAATGTTGTTGAAAAGTTAGGTAAATCTTGTTTTCGCCAGAATTATGAATAATAAGCACTATATTTTTTAAATTTAAATTAGTTTTAGTGGGCCATACGAAAAGGCCCGTTGGCAGCATGAAATGTGCTGGCGGGCCGCGGGTTGTGCACCACTGCTATAGCTTCTAAGAAAAGGTTCCTACGTAGGTGGTAGGCACTAGGTCTAGGTACGTAACTTTCTTGCGAAAATTCAATTAAACTTCTACACAAAAACACCATTATATTCAACAACGTCTTTGAAGTTTTAAACATGACAGACTTTGACAATAATCTGTAAGCTAAACAGTATCCTAAGTGCTTTTCGTATTCAATAACAGATGGTGTTTTCCAGTAGGAATAAATTAGCACGTTTCCAGCATCTCTTTAAAATATGTATGTAACAAGGAAGAGAATTCGAGCCATTTTTTGTCGCCATCGGGAAACGTTGCTGATTATAAAACTTATCATATGTAGGTACCTAATCGACTAAAATATCAGAAAACGGTTTGCACGACGCGACGCCTTTAATACTATTTGTAGCCCAAGACTAGGTTAAGTTATAGGATTTTTTTTGTGTAATATCTATTCAACGGCATTGTATATGACTAGAAATTAAAATAAAAATTATTGTTGAATTACATCAGAAATATTTTCGCATAGATTAAAATATCAAAACGTAGTATTTACGTACCTACTTATTTTCAAATTTCTCGCTTTGTGAAAGAGTTTACATCAATTTGTGGGATGCACTGTCAATAATAAAAATTAAAAAAAGCATACGAAATATCTATTATATTATAAAATATTGGTAACACTCACATCTCTGAAATAATTGGTTTTATTTGTTTATTTAATTTGAGATGAGTTTTTTATTAATCTTAATTCGCGTGGAGGTTTATTTCAAGCTTTGGGGCCTGACACTCCGAAGGCGCAATTACCGAATAATATATGAACCGAGCTTTCGTTCCTTCATCTTTCCAACGACATTACTGGTCTAAGCGTTGATTATTATGAGATAGTATATTAAGGAATGCATATTAAATGCTCGGACAAGGCGAAGCGGTTCCATTAATTATTGCAAAATAATACCCACTCTTAATCACAAAAAAAACTAAATATCAACTTGTTTCATAAGCTTCGATTTAAGCGTAAAATGTTTGGCCTATCGCACTTAAAAACACCAAATAACTGAACATTTCGGCGAATGGCTCGAATTATAATAATTTTCGTGGAAGCACTCGGCGTAATCCCGACTTTTTGTTCGTTTCGAACATCGGAAAACCTTTTAGTTGAAAGAGCTTCACTGCATTATTGACGTGGAATTTAATTAAAGTGTTAGCGCTTTAGCTAGTTTAAAGCTTTGTAAAAATACGGCTTAATATTTGAATCTCCTGCTAGCGTATTTATTGTAAAATGTTACGGTAGGTCGCAGGCACGTGAAACAACGACCAGCTTCTAATTTCCCCTAAAACAATGCAGCCAAATCATCTCGTACCTAGGGCATTAACTAATAGGGCGTAATTAATATTTTCGTTTATCACCCTTTCCCCGCGACTGTCAACCGGACACAGTTAACCTTTGATGGGCTGTTCCTTCGCTGTTCTTTTGCTGTTCTTTCGCTATTATTTTGCCGTTTCTTTGCCGTTCCTTCGCCGTTCTTCGCTATGCCCTCATTGTGCCTTCGTTGTGCCCCTTGTGTCCCCGGCGGCTTGTGAAGACGTTTGACATTAGTTTTGAAGAAGTATTGCCTTAATATGCTGTGGAATATGTCAAATAACGTACTTTATATTTGAGAATATTGAGTGAAATATTTGTTATATCGGTCTTATTTATGTTATTTGCCGAATGAAGTAGTAGACTTTCGGCAATCTACGTAATATAAAACCTCAATAACACATCCGGTGACCTTTGAATCTTGACAAAACCTATGATAACAAATAAACTCCAGTAAAAATGGTTTCTTTTAAAATAAGACGATCGCCCTGTGTGAACGTCCCACAGCGAACGTACTCGTATGTATGATTTATTTGTTTTCATTACGGTTTTCCCTTTCAACTTATGCCCAAGCTACTTATTGCCTATGGCGATGTTTAAATGAAACGTTATTATATTAGTTCCATAGTATGAATCTCAGTGTTATTATTAAATATTTAAAATTTACTGCCACCATTTAACTTGCAAATTGTCTGGCATCGCCAACGAGCGATCCAGCTTTATGCGTGAAGGCGTTTCGCGAAACTAAGCTCCGAGAAATAATATTGAAAGTTTGCGAAAACTTTCAGTTCCGATTTCGTGAAAATACATTCTCATCCGAAAGTTTCAATTCAAAATATAGCGCGGCTGCAAATTAGCAACAATATCGCTCATCACACATTTCCCTAAAGTTAGGCCGCCATTTGCCGACTAAACTTTTACGTTTTGTGAAAAACGGAACTTATGTAGCTTTATTTATATACCTTGTTATGTTTTCTTATGGTTATGGCAAGATAAAACATACTAACCAGGTTATTTTCTCTTCAATCTCTCTTTGATTTTGGTATGAATTGAGAAAGGTTAGCAACATTGTGTGTTGAAATGCTTATAGGTCGATCGACTTTTTGCTGAAATATTGATGCTTAGATATTGTACACTAAGAAGTAAATTTATATACGTATTTTACAATTTACACAATTTTTTTAGCTGAATTATTTAGTACTCCTTTTGATATTTCGCATCACCTGACGGTAACCCTGTATATCATTTGGCGAATTTTATTGATAACATTATTATTTTAAATAATACAATAACTTTATTTACATCACTTTTATTTATATACTTTTAGTCAGGGACGTCCGAGGAAGACATGGCACAATCAAGTGAATCAAATAATTGAGTCGGACCATGCCGGAAGTCGGAATAACAGAAGAAAATGTATGAGACGTTGTATGAATGTGAATGAAGCAAGAAGTGTATGCCAAGATCGAGTTGTTTGGCGGTCCGTCCTCTGCCAACCCCTGCGGGGAAACGGCGTAATGGTTAGTTAATTAGTTAAATAATAAATTAAAAAAATTGACTTTTGTTCTGTCGCTGTTAAGATTGGTGGGGCCAATAATTTTCTCCAGTGCGCTTCGATGCTAGAATCAGGACTATATCAGGAGTTATAGTTCCTTTCTCTTATTCTTGCCACTCTGGTTCTCATGAAAGCTGTACATCCTGGAACTCTACCCCCGGTGAGCATACAGGAAGCACCACAGTACCTGGTAAAATAATAAAAGTGTTGTAAACAAAGTTATTGTTTTATTTTAAATTGTAATGTCACACCACAAAGTTACCGCTTTAGATGAAAATACATATTATTTCAATTAACGTAATTTAACATTTTTAAATTTTTTTTACCAGGTAATTTTTTAAAAATTTATTTTATATGTCTTATAAAACTGAGTATATTCAGTTAGAATGTAAGAAATCTCTCATTTTTTGCGTATTTATTTGATTACAATATGTATAAAATATTATCAGTAGGTTTTATTTAAAAAAAAACTTAACATTTAGCATTTACTTGATACATATTATATTACGATATTTTAATTATTTCTAACGTTATAAAATTTAATATTGTTTAAAATTGTTTTAAATAGTTTCACACACCGTTGAAGTTCTATTTAGTGTTTCTTTTAGTCTGAAAATTCCATGGTTTATTTTTTGATTATTTAATGAATAAATCAATGTACCTAGTTCAAGTAAGATAGATCAACCATTCAACAGAGTCCCCCGGGCAGCAGGATGTACATATGTAGATTTGTAGATCCTCCCGGGAAAACGTTTGTTATTTACATATACGTATTATGTTTAATAACAGAATATTTGCATTATGATAGGTATTCGTAAATAGTATTTAATTATTATCGCTTTGTTTTAAATTACCGTTAATTATTATTATGAATGAGGGGGTCAAGAGGCACTGAAGAGATAAACCGATGAAAGTGAGTTGAGTGGTTGACGTGTCCGTGTGTCAAACTTTTGTTCAAACAGTTTAAATATTAAAATTCTTTCTTGAGCAGAAAACAATCTCATTGACTTGCCATTGTTGCTAATTGTGTTATGCAAATGGACGACATCAGTTTTACTTCAGATCGGTGTAGATCACACTTCTGGGGATTAGCTGTTCAGCGTCAAGAGGTAATAGTAAATACTTACCGAGTTTACCGCTGTTTTAAAATGCCTGGATAAAATAATAGCAGGCTCTTCAGTACAGTGCGCGATGGATCTATTATCATCTCACTCGCTCGGCCGCTCGCTCACTCACTGTCTGCCGACGTGTTTGCGTTACGTGGTAGGGGTACTTTGAAACTGGAAAATTCGGGATTGGTTTCGATGGGGGATAAAGACTAGGGGTAAAACGTACACAAATTTCAATATTCATATTTTGGTAGAAATCAATCACTCTGCGGTTTAACTTTATAAATTAATTGAAAACTATACGTACTGCCCTGATAAAATCTAGACCCACAGGTTTATGTTTATAGGACCTGTATATGATTAATTTTTGCTTTTGTAGATTCTTTCATGATCCTTTGCCCTATCTAGGACTTAAACAAATACCCTTATTTTGCTCTCTACGTGACATTACAGCATTGTGCGTCCGTTTGCTACCTTACGTAGGTATCATTTAATTTTTTTTACTACGCTTGTGTTTCATGGAAAAAAAAATAAACTGGATAAATTATTGCTTTCATAGGTAAATATTATTTATGCTCAAACTTCGTTTTTTATTGGATATGCTCTCGGTGTTGTCGATCGGGTTTTGGCAGATCTATGTAAAGAAAATCATCTTTATTTAGTATTCTTCTTTTTCAGCACTTATATTAGCATCGTAGATCTTCATCAGGAGTTATTTCGGTATCTTATATGCTAGATCTAGTTAGAAGTTGGTATTTTATATTACATTCAAGTGGTTTTAAAAGTCTGTTTTCCCTTTACATTTAATCAAAATCCTATTTTTGACACTTACACAACTTAATAACGATTTGTTTGCAGATCCACGTTCAGAAGGTTTTTTAAGCTCTATTGAAATCACGTGAACTTAAATAGTAAAATAGGGTAACTAATCTGAAACCTTACTCTGCATTACAATCGGGGTAGGTCGATATTAGCATTTATAGGAGGTTTGGCAGGTGGCATGTCCCTTATTACCCGGAACGTTTGACCGTGTGTATCACAGCCGCATTTTATAGGCCATCTTACCTCACCGGACTCATTTATCCGGCTTTACTCGATACGGGCGACATCTACATGTCACCCCCATAGATATCATGGATCGCTACAGTCTCGAGGTTGGAAATCGACTGGCAGAGGATATATATAGTGTATACATTATAAAGCCTAATACGGCTTAATCCCATCATGAAAAGTAAAGTTTATAAGGCCAAAAACTGATTAAGGAAAATCTACAAGATTAAGAATGATTACGGCAAAGTTACTATTTTCTACTTCTCTCTTGAGTTTTATAATTGAGTACAAGTACATACTACTTCTCTCGAGTACTTTTATTCCAAACCTTTTTTCTTATTGAACGGAAAAATAAGGAATATAAAATATGGAGTCTTACATTATTTTTTTTACAGTTAAATGGAATATTTCAAATATCCATAGCTCATGATGAAGACAGCGTTGCCAGCTGAAAATGCTTGCGTTGACCTGGAAATTATAGACATAAGAAGCTGAATGCTTGCTCAAAGGGTACTACATACATATCGTTATTTTTTGAGGTAGTTAACATGTCAATCTGTTAATCTGTCTTGAAAAGACACAGTAAATTGGTGGTGTTATGTAGATCTAAGATAAAGACAATTTTCCCGGGAAGTTTTACGAAACCCACAAAGCTTGATAAAAATAGTTTATCTTGATTCTTGAGAGCGTACATTTTATGCGGGCTTACAAGTGTGGTCTAAGGCCTATCTACAATCTAATTAATCCACACATGTCCCGCAATGAATCGGGACCTTTCAAAGCTTAAAAAAGCTCGCATTAAAGTTGTTGACTATTTTTATACACTCAAAAGCTTCCAACCGAGATCTTAGTAAGCAGTCGTATCACTGCATATATATATATCTTCCTAGTTGGCATCCATATTATCCGGTCCGGCTCATTTATTCTCATTCCTATCAGCAGTACATCTGTATGAAGATAGTCCCATCTCGCCTAAATGCTAAGGCATGTCCTGATAGCATTTCTCCAATCACGCTTGCCTCCCAACTACTAACAAATTGTGCGTTACTGGGAAACTATCTGGAATTAATTCAGATAACGACGCCGATATTCCCGATCAAAGAAGTTCTAGTCCGTAGGCTTCAACCACCGTTATAGCTACCGACCCCTCCCAGTGTCTTGATCAAATACTAAACTAGAATACCGCAAATCCCATTGGGGGAGCCAGTCGCCTTCCAAGAATTATAATAATATTTAGAACGGCTTATGTGTGTAAATACCCACTATTTTAATATGTGGAATAAGAAGTCGGGGACGCCCGAGGAAGACTTGGCACGATCGAGTGAACCATATACTTGAGTCGGGCCATATCAAGAGTCAGAATAACAGAAGATTATGTATCAGACGATGTGTGAATGTGAATGAAGCAAGAAGTGTGTGCAAAGACCGCGGTGTTTTGCGGTCCGTTCTATCTTCCTATCCCTTCAGTGAAACGGTGTGATAGTTAATATTAATGAATCAATGATATAAATTTGTTATTTATGTTTAAAAATAACCTCCAATAATTACAAATTGGACCGCTCTGCACGCAAAACTCACGACCGCAGGAGTTATCAAATAATCAAAACCAATTCCTGATGGAGTTGTTCTCCGCACCGGAGATACGAACAGTTTTAGACTGACCTCCCGTATGCTCGAGAAAGCACACACCGGCTTCCACACTTTGAAGCTGGACGAGAGATCTTCCAGCTCACCCATTTGTTCCACCTAAAATTAAAGGTGGAACACCTGAAGAATTATATATATAAGTGGGTAATACACAATACTGCACATGACTTACAACTATGGCTTAAAACTAGAGACTTACAACTAACATACATATTTACATTTACATTGTTATGATTATTACAAATACATACTATGAGGTGAACAATGGCAAACAGGTGATATTGTTACAGTCTTACAAAATAAATATATTTTCACGATTGTCCTCAAATTTAAATAAGTAACCCCTCTCTAATTTTGGGTTTTCAAAATTTTGTAATAGAGTGATAGTAAAATTGTCAAATGATCAAATATAGTTGATTAACTTTAACATAATTGATTATCTTCGATCATTGACAGGTTTGCACCTATTTCGTAGCTATAAATATTTATTTATTTTCTTCATAAAATGTGAGGCGGTACTTATTCAGTATTTATTGGCGCATACCACACTGGTATCACCACAGCCAGCGACCCGGGAGCCGGTCTCCTTGCATTTGATTTTCAGCCCGAACCGATCAACACCTTCCTTCAGTGTCCTTCGTATTTTCTGATATACATTATTTAACTTCTAGAGAGAGTGTATTGTATTTAACACTTTGAACCCTATAGGCCGGTAAACCGGCCTGATTTGGCGAGGCAAATACCCTGAAGGCATAATTTTTTTTTTGCTACCGGAAGTCTGCAATTATTATGAACTAAAAAAATAGTTTTCTAATTGACAATTGATTATTGATCGAAATTGCGTTTTTAGTCAAATGTTATTTTTTGGTCAAAAATTGCTCAGGAGCTCAGGGATATGGTGCTGATACAATGAACGCCGTAGGGTTCAAAGGGTTAATAAATCAAACACGAATATTCGAATATTTTTAATACTTCCCTTCACAAGGTAAAAGAGTCAGTTATACACATACACCTCTATCCTACAAATACTGAGTAGGTCGCAAAAGTATCGAGAATTTTCTCTAGAAAATTTATTGCCAATAAACGTACAAACACTTAATATTCTTCGAAATACGCCCCTTGGGCGTCAACACACTTTTTGTAGCGTTTCTTCCAGTCTTGGAAGGCACCCTGGAAGGCAGAAGACGGAACCCCCTTAAGGCACTGCGTCGAAGCGGTTTTCACCCCATCCAACGTCTCCAAATGGCGTCCCTTTAGGCTTCGCTTGATGCGGGGGAAAAAAAATATGTCGGGACTGTACGGCGGTTGCGGCAGTGTCGCCACTCCTTGCTTAGCCAAAAACTCCTGGACGACGAGAGCCGAGTGTGAGGGGGCACTGTCGTGATGCAAAATCCAGGTGTTGGCGATCTCCTTTCGAACACGGCGAATCATTTCGCGCAACCGTTTCTTTGTCATATTGCACTTCTCCGCTATTAAGCGGACACTGAGACGACGATCAGACTGTAACACTTTCCTCATTTTTGTGACGGCCGTCCAACGCGCATATTGTCTTCAATTGATTCCCGGACGTCTTGGAATTGTTTGTGCCACTCGTAAACTCTTGCCTGTGACATGGGTTCATCTCGGAAGGCTTCCCAAATCATGGCCAAGGTCTCGATACCGGACTTTTTCAGCCGAACGCAGAATTTGATGGCTGCCCGCTGCTCCAGCAAATGTTTCATCTTGATTTCCGACGCAACGACAAAACACACTTTGCGCGGATCACTGTGCTAGCTCTACCGTTGCTCTGAGAGGATTGAGCAGCGCCGCGTTTGGTAGCTGCGACTTTCCCCTACCATTCCCACCACTCGGCGCATCCCGCTTCCCCTTCTAGCGCAGTCAGGATTTTTTTCTCGATACTTTTGCGACAGACCCTCTATATAATTACTTTGTGTTGTCATTACCACCATAATTTAAAAAAATTTCACTTCAGCCAACATTAACCACTTATATTGATATATTCAACTCAAGCTTCCATATAATATTAGATACGTGTAAAAGAATTGAAATTTTTCTATCGTTCAAACGGTAATAATGTTTGTTCGTGCTGAAAAAAATATGTACACATTGATAAAGCAAACGTACATACAAAAAAAATCCGTGAAGTATGGGTAGGTAATAGTAGGGAAGTTTACATAGCAACATTTTTTTTCTGAAAGTCTCATATAGAACACTTTCCATTTAGTAAATATTTTATATAAAATTTTAGGAGATGATTTTCTAAAGTTACTCCCTAAATTTAACCAAGTGATGAGTCTTGTTATATTTTCCCAAGATTAATTGCCCGTTTGAAATGTAGATTAAGTGATATTTCTATGAAAACAAAATACATAATATTTTCATCGCGAGCCTGATTACTCCGTAATTCCAATCTTCCGCCTTGCTAAAATATCATTATTTCGTGATTAATAGACAAACAAATGTTTTTTTAGGACCATTTGACATTAAAGTCTTTTATGAAATGGGGCTTTTTTCTATAGTGTGGGTTTTCCACGTTTATGTGTTGCATGTCTGTAAGTAGGTAGGTACATTTCACAAAATATCTTTCACATCGCTAAACACATTCTACATCCCGAACATTGAACAGATAATCCCATCTAGAATAATAAACAAGTGAATGTTATTTTTGGAACATTTGGTGTAAAGTTTATGGTAAAATGGGGTGTTTTTCGGTGTTGTGGAGATTCCACGTTTCTGTGCTGCATGCATGTAAGTGTGTAGATAGTAAGGTACTCTATTCAATTCTTACGGTAGTTACGTGCTTCTGTTATTAAAGATTCACCATATTTCGCTTAAAATGCTGACATGGTTATCTGATCGGTACTTAAATCGAACGCTTTCTTATCACGTACTAATAAAAAGGGTTTCAAAAGCTCTGAAATATTATGAGAGCTATAAACATTGGCAGAAGGGAAGGTGGGGGCAGGCGATTCCACGAAGCGGCTAATGTTTTAGGAACACGAGTGCAGCGGGGCTGGTTGGCGACTGGTGGTTGGCTACTGGATACTGGCTGCTGGCTGCTCCCTGCGCACGTATCGTCGGTTTACAGATGATTGGGGTAGAATGTAGGATGTAGGAGTAGGATCGGGGATCGTGAGGCACAACGTGCAACCTGCCGCAATTTTACAGATTTATCGTTAAACTTTTCCCTGTACGAATTCAATTTCACCCCAGCGCTTATGTACACTTTCTTGCTTATTTGGGAGCGACATGAGTTTTGTAGTAAACATACATATCGTATTATAATGCACGAAATAAAGTATTAGACTTTCTCACAATTTCAATATTTAAGTGTCTTAGTTAACTATTTTTTTCCCATAATAATGGTGGAATGACTAGGTGACAAAGGTAGACTATTCTAGAACCGAAGTAAAAAGGCCATATCCTGATCGGGAGTTCTTTCAATTCTTACCTCATCATGTAGTTTAGTTTTTTTTTAATAACATTAAATATGTGTTAATAAGAATAATAATTGTATATTTTGTATAGCGCATTTTTTGTAAAAAAAATTACCTCAAGAGCGCTTTAGACTTTTATAATCCTTCTCCAGTCCATTGTAGAGATTTGCATGCAATCTGCATTTCTACACGCCATCATTTTTATCAAATAAAATGTGAATTTAAAAATATTGAAAGTGGGTGTACAACAATCCCAACAATTTACTGTAGTTTGCTTTTTTTTAAGAAAGATAAACTTTCCCGAGTTACGAATAATCTGACAATATTTGAAAATCTCCTGCTACCAAACATCAATCATAAACATTGAACATCACAAACATAAAAAATCTTACCAATAATGCCTGCCTTTAAGTACATAGATAATTTAATTCGATGAAATGTAATCATTCATCTTCAATCGAATAGGTACATTAAAGTGTTTTGTTGAATTCCCTGGACGTATTTCGGCCCCCACCACTTTGTTTGCTAACTACACCGTAACTTAAAACGATGGATGAATATTGATGGAAGTTTGATCATATATGTATTTGTGTATTTAAGTAACTTTGAAAATTTTCAAAACAAAACATCTCATGTTAATAATCACTTATCTCCTCAAAAATATGAAATTTTATAAAGGCTTAAATATAATTTAACTAGGCAGGTAGGTAATGAATTATTAGTGTACCAATGTATTCGTGACGTCACAGTCGAATAATCTCGCGATTTCGTGAAGATATACATTATCCGTTGCGCGCCATTATTCTAGGTTCTAACCAAGAGGTATTAGACTCCCTGCAAATACGGAGGCAGGGATCTATAATGTGTACCCACAATAACCCACAAATCAAGCGGTAAATACATACATGCATGTGATTTGTGGTTTGAGAGACACCTATCGATGGTTGCCGAACCCAGAGATAATATTGTCGATCGTAAGCCAATCACGATTAATACACCTCGTGTACTAACTAAATACACGATAAGCTATATATTAATATATTGTCATTTCGGTAGTGTTGTGAGGCTCAAGGAAAGGGGATACGATATGAGAGGAGATGGATAAGAGGATGATTGGGTATAAGTATCCAGTTTTTCAGATATGTTCATGAATATAGCTAAAACCATTTAATATATTATTATATTGTCATTTGAGCAGTGTCGTTAGGCTGAAAGAAACGGGGTAGGAGAGGGGATGATTAATAGGGTGGTTGGGTATTTGGGTTATTCAGATATACTCGTACATAGCTAAAATCATTTCAAATTGTGCTCCGATTTGAAAGTTCCCTCTTATCTGGGAGATATTGAGATTATCTTCCACGCTGGAAAGTATACAAATGTCCTATGTATAGTTTTTATTTAACCCATTTAACCCATATTAATGCAGTACACTACTATTTGGCTTCACTTTGACTTTGATGTAACATAATATCTGCCGATAGAAATTCCTACTAATAATGATGATATAGGTAGTCCTATGGTGTTTCCCCCCCCCCCCTCCCCCACACGTACATATCTTGATCAGCCATTGATTACCTAGCTGCTTTATAATTATTATTATCACCTGTAATTATAATGTACCTAAATACCTATATATTACTTGGTACATTTCCTATCTGCCTCGATGGATGCATAGTTTGCTTTAAAGATCGAATAACGTAGTGAAAATATAGCTATGACTTTTCTTAATCTTTTAATAAAAGTTCTTCTTCATTTCACAATTTCTACTTAACCGTCTAATTTTCTGATACTTTTATGAGGGTTGAGAAAAATTATATGTCGAGAAACCGTCCTTTCTAAAAAAACACGAAGACCTTTTAGCAATGTGTAGTACTTCTGATATCAAGAGAAAATGTAAGTTTGGTTTTTGTTTCGATTGTTGTTAGAACAACAGCTCTTTAGATAAAGTTTCATCTTTAGTAGTTGCTCGGGCGAGTTGTGCTGGAAATTCTCGCTAGATAAATAACCCGGCCATTTATAACTATTCTTTTGATCTGTGACACGTCGTGAAAGCTACCCCTTCACTAGTCGAGTAACGTTTTATGTCCTGCCGATTTTACGACCCTAGCAAACTGGAAATGCCACGTTTTAATGCACAAGGTGTTATTATTCCACCAATGATGTTACTGACTACGTATCATGATCTCTGACATTATTCATGTAAGTTATCTAGAGAAGTTGTACACCTTCTCTGAAAAAAGTGACTTGCTTTTGTATTGTTGGAAAGGGGATTCGGGAAACTCAATTTAATTAATAACGACGCCACAGAGTTACAAATCGTCTGAAGAAATTATTTAAAAAAAAGTTAATCTTTTCTAAATTTAAAGTTGAAATGAAGTAAACAATTTGGTGGTATTTAGTAAACTATCCAGTTTACTCTGCCAGGCACTACGGGTCCTTTGTTGGAGATCGAAGTGATCTAATTTGGCTGAAAATCATCAGGTCTTTGGTCCGCCCAGGTTCCTATGAACTGTTATTTGTAGGTCTCCCACCCAAACACTCTTCTCATTCGCCAATTAAATCGTAGTCGATCGTTTAAGAAAACCCATAATTTTGGTCATATTTACAGCGTCACATTCTGTTACTTTCATTTGTTGTCGTATCTATTTGTTGGACTGAGCATTACAAACACTCGCTTGTCCCTAGATTACATGAAGTTAGTAATAGATACGTAGATGTTCTGGATCTATTTAACTGCACGGAAGGTAAGTACAAGAAGACTATACTATCATATCTTTTCAATCAATATTAATATAATTTAAGCTTACTATATGTTTTATATGTACGCATATCTTTTACTTTTATATCCTCCATGAAATTTTATTCGTTATATACTCTCTGATGTCCTTGTACGACCTAATGTCATATTTAATATTTACCCTTTTAAATTATTTGTGCTATATTCTTATGCTTGTATCTAACTGTGACATGTAATTATTGTTTATGGTATATTTATACCGTTGATATTAAATAAATAAAGTGTCATTTCGTTTATTTTATCTTTCTGCCATTATTTGTGGAATACTATGGTTCCTTAATCATAAGTGAGTACAAGCAGATTACTCGTAAAAGTATGTGATTTTGTTTTAGTATTGAAAGTACAAGCAACAACTCTCGTTGTTATGGGGTTCAAAGGGCGTTGAGTTCATCCCTCTATTGGTATAGTACATTCAGTGTGATGTTATGCAATCAAAAGCGAGTCATAAATTCATTGTTATAAATTATCAGGAATACGATTCTCTTCTGTTGCACATATCGACATTCCTTATCGATGTCAAAGCTACGACACTGAAGATAATGGAAATTCGCCGTCTTCGTTTATTCAGAAACAGGATCTGGATTCCGTAAATCAATTACCCACCTTACCTATTTCAAACCTTGTGCTAGCTTGAATGTCGAAGGTGTTTATATACACAAAACGTGGAAATAAATAACGGAGGAATTCGCACATTTTATATAAATGGGACAAATTAAGAAACCGATAGAGTAAAAATATAATAATAATAATAATTGGATAATTTGTAAAGCGCCGTTTTTTGGAAAATCACCTCAATTTAATAGTGGTCTGCTTGTTTGTATAAAACTAACCTACACGTGAGATCAAAAATATATAATTCATTTTGTCCCACAAGTAACAAGCCTATTTCGTAATATGTAAAAGTATGTTAGTAGTATCTCGAAGTAATATTAATTGTTTAATTTAAAAAAAAATAATACAATAACATTGTTTACATCACTTTTATTTATACTTTTGCCGACCGGGTTTCGCTACTACCGTAGCTTCTTCAGGGCAGTATACAACTAAACTATGAACTAAGATGCACATGTGTTATAGATTGATACAAACAGGCGAGTGGAGGGCCAAGGGTGGGACATCAGCAGGTAACTGCTGCCCTGGAAGGGTGTGTACTTTGTTTACTGGGAATAATTTAAG
>JAHDVE020006874.1:0-12192 GCA_022606495.2 Halesus radiatus
ATTATTTAGACTGGTAGCAGCTTCAATACTGAATTTACTTGATTTAGTATCTAATGTGTAAGCAAAAAAAAGGAAAAAATAACAAGCACAAAAAAATAAATATAAATAATCACTGAACCATTATAATAATGATAATAAACAATAAAAAAAAAATGAGAGTAGATACGAAGGATTGGGACTGAACTGCGATTTTATTAGTTCATGTCAACTTCATCATTCACCAATTATTTAACTGATGTTAAGTTGGATGATGACCCTTTGATCTTTTGGGAAGAATTCAACATTTTTTTACTCCCGACTTGCTTTTTCTCTACGAAGATATCCTCAATTCTGGAATAGCTTGGATTTACATTTATGAGATCAGAGTATTGTCTTGACTCGTTTCGAGTATGTACATTTTTAGCATCGTCACATTTGCCAACATTATTATTATCAGTGTTATTATTATTATTGAATTGCGATTTGACTGGGATTATGCGATTGGGCTATTCAGTTATGTTTTGCGAGTCATTATTGCGAGATTCGGATTCGGAGTCTAGGGGTGAGATTTAATTACGTCGGACTACAGAGTGGGACTCTTATCCGACCATGACGGAGTTAACTTCGCGAAAATTGGATTAGTTGATTATTTATCGTTTATGAGAACTGAGGTCGGAGATTGGCGGTTTGATTGACAACTTTGGCAGCTCTTGCTTCTTTATGCATCCACAACCCATTCCAAGTGTATAAATAAATATTGTATGTAATATTTTATGTTATATTACTCTTTCGAAATTCTAAACTTTAATTAAAATAGCTTCTGTATCGAATTATTTTAAATATAATGTCAGCATATATGATTATTTATTATTATTTTATCATACCTTTATTTTATATGGTTTTATTATTTAAAACAACCCTGACTACTAGTTTATCATATTTTTTTAATTAAATATCAAATATAGATATATACATACACATATTTATATCTAATCGATACTTTTGCGACGACTTTGCTTTCATTTTCTCGAAGATTGCACGAAACTATGGTTTAGGATTTAGCTAACCGATAGTCTCTTCGCTGGGTCTATCTCCAGCATCTGGCTCAACAAGTTCAAGATGCTTCTAAACTCCTCGCTGGTGTAGTTTTGGCTTCCGAAAGAAATGCATTTTAATAGATCCTTCCTCAGCTGTTTGATGCGACCTAAAATTTTGTCGTAGCTTTTCCCTTTGACACCCAGAAGTCCTGACTGCAATATATTGATACCTCGTTCCTATATCCAGCATTTGTAGCACATCCTATACGTCATTTAAAAGAATAATTTAGTAAATTGGTATTAGAAAAAGAAATATTACCATGCAGGTATTCCGTTAAGAATCTAAACAATAATAATAGCGAGAGACCATAAATCAGGTGAAACAGCCCTCGCTCCTTGAAGCACCTCGGGTGGCATATATTAAGGGGTTGTCATGTGGTTTACGTCGACTTCGTCTAAACGGTTCATAGATCCATAGTCACAAATTTTGGGCTCATTATTTTTGTCCAACAGAATATTCTATGGCTTTAGATCGCTATGGCAAAAATTGTTATCTATAAGATACCCAATTCCTTCGACCATTTTTTAAATAAAATTCCCTAGATTTAGAGGTTTGACAAACTCCCAGTAGAAGTCTGTGAAAACTATCCGATAGACACGCTCCCCTTTGTAGAAATCACCTTTCATATCGTAGAGTCCTTTGGCCAAACTCTTGGCTCCAAGTTCGTAAATCATAAAGTCCGTATTGCCAACTCTCGAATGGTACTCAAATTTCATGAAATGCAATCCGTTCCCACTTGCCAACTGTTTGACGAACCTTCGTTCTCGATCACAACTTTCCCGGCAATCCTTGAGGAACTGCTTCACTGCGACTTATTTCTAAAGCTCAACATCGTAAGCCTTCCATATTATTGATACTGCACCTCTTCATATTTTATAAAGAAATTAGTTTATTTTTAATATTATTAAGTTTAAAAGAAGGAGAAGAAAATAAAAATGAGAAATAAAATAAAAAATAGATTTATTTAAAGAAAATAATAAAAAAAAATAATAGTTTTACTTTCCAATGACTTATTTTTTCTGTAATTGTTTGGGGTAGTGACTCGACAGACATTGTTTTTCTTCGTTTGACAAGATAATTTTCACGTGATTGGTCTTCGACTCGGCCATAAACTTGGAAGAGTAACTGTGTGATGCTTGGATATTACTGTTACAACATTCGTCCGCTACACTCTATTTTTTACTAGAAAGACGCGAGTGATGGTTGATAGGAATCTACTTAGTTGTGTTAGGCTCGTACAGTTTCATTATATGCGAGACCGTCGCTGATTCTCTGCGATTAATTTTTCTGTCCCCATTTTAAGTGGACGATGTGACTCCCTGAGTGTTTTGATTATTATTTTATGTTGCCACTGCTACCTTGTCGATGAGATAATCCCGAAACAAGAGTTGGGTGGTGTTTGGTTTGTTTTTCTTGGTGGTCACTCTCCACTTGTTGCTATGTTTAAAGTTCTATTTATGAAATACTAGATCCATGGAATGAATATAAAAAATAGATATTGTAATAAAAAAACAATAAAATAATAATTACAATTTATAGTAAATAATAGTTATATTGAAATCAATAGAGTAAAGTATTATTATTATGAAATTCTACTCTCTGCCTACTTAATAAATATTTTTTGATATTGATTTCCTTTTTTTGATTTACAATAAATATTATATTTAATTATTTCACAACTAATAAATATCTTAATTATATGATTGGGACTATTATACAATATAATTAAATTATATGATAATTTTTTAAATATAGTTTTTGAAAAATTAGTTCAGAGCTAAATCTTATAAGTTAAAAATTAGTCCAACTTAGTTATATCACATCAATGAAGATATACATATATATTTTTATGCCGCATGTTCGATTATGAGGTTACCGCATTTTTTTTTATTAAAATTACACTCTTACCAAATACTATATATATACAATCTCTACATATCTCGTTTCAATCCCAAATATCCAAACTATTAGTTTATCAACATTAAAATAGGCAAACATTTCACTCACATTCATATTTGATAATCAAACTTATACAAGTGATCTTTATAATTTTTTACAACTACCAAAAAGTCCAAATTTAGTTTTCAAAGGAGATGTCGCCTCATTTGATATTTCTGTGAAGGATGTTTTCGACACTTCATTGAATCCTTCCCTATTTTTTGTGGTTTTCGGAGTCCACACAGACAGTCGGAGGTCATTTACAAATTTACTAATGGCTTCATTCGAATCTATAACATTGTTGACAACAAATTCCTGGAAAAAAGATTTAGAAGATAAAGGCTTAATCTATTCAGGCTATCTTTATTTTTCAGTTTATTTTTCAGTTGACAGTGTTTCCACTTTGCAATCGACAATAACCTTGTTTCTAGTCAAGTTAGTGGATCCTAACCATTGGAATCCCGGTTTTCTGTTGCTTAGCAAGGTCTTCTTCACCAAACCTAATGACTTAAAGACATTAGCGATGTCATAAAGCCTCCGAATCTTAGTCTTTAATTTCAGTGGCTCGAGATCTCCCACTAACTTGACCGCTGCTTCCTCTAGACCCATCGCATTTTTCCAGTGCAGAAACAGGTTCAGGAACCCTAGAGACAGTATTTCGAGAGAAGTCTCTTTCCCCATCCTTCTTTCGGAAAGGTCATTCAGGTTCGGGACCCCGGAACTTGTTTGGTGTTCTTCGATGGTTTTCGAGGCTTGTTGAAGTCCGTTCCATTGGTAGCAGTTTTTGCCGGCTCGGTTAACTATTCTGAGACTTTCCAGAATATTGATGATATCGTAGATGCGTCTTCGTTCAACTCCTAGATCTGTCATATGGTCGAGTTGAAGTAGGCCTTCTTGTGCTTTCTGGAAAAAATCTATGAATCTTTTGGACAGTTGTTCAAGACTCTTCTCTTTCCGGCTATATAAGACGGGTTTTCCTTCAGAAAGATTTTGATCTCTAAAAATTTAAACAAAAGAGAGAGCGGGGTGGGGAGAAAATATATATTTTAAAATAAGATCTTATTTTTTTTACCTCGTAAATCTACTTTCCCGCACTATTTAAAATACATTATATTTTTTAACACAGATCTATTAGAATGCCTGGTTGAATTCATGTTCATTGGGTAGTCCTCTGCTGCAAGGAGACTTACTGCACACTTTGGTTACCGTTTATGGGGTGCTTTCTTGTTCTGATGAATTTAAAGTCTGCATGATTAAAGTTTAAAATATCTCAATAAAAATAAATTGATTTAATTGATAATAATGATATATTTTTATATATTATTATATATACGAAACTAGGTCTCGACATTTATCAATAAATTCGATGGAGAGCGAATGATATTGTAAAAAATAATGCATATTTATTATTATGAATTGTATATAATTTTTCAAATATTATAAATATCGTGGATATCATAATCAATATAAATTAATTTCGACAAGTAGGGCCTACTGTTTCCAAGAGTGAAAGAATGACATATTGTGTGCCAGAACCAACGCTATTTTTAGGACAGGTTTATTATTGACTCTTTTGTTTTTTTTTTTCAAATAGAGTCAAAAGGCGGTTTAGCCATTTATAATTTTCAGTATTAATAAAATCCACTTAAATAATCATTGATTCCTTTATATTACTTCATAATTATATATTTTTTTGATTTTCATTCGTTAGATATAAATATACCAATTTTTTTACCAAAACCATATTATAAGGATTTGATGCATATATATGTGGGGTTTGCCATGTAAATTAATGAATTGTTATTATTTTAGCACGTCTATCCTTTATCAACAAAAAACAAGGATCAATAAACATGTTTTTACTTAATTTTCAGACTTAAATTCATTTATGTTGAATTTCTTCCCCATTTTCGCCGAGATGAGCTATTGATGTTTTTACTTTTATTAATGTTCTGATATAATAATTATGTGTTTTTATGTAGAAAATAGATATTTCAAATTAAAAAAATACAAAATATTAATTAACTTTTTTTGTTTTTATAAGGATACCAATATCTGGAAAATAGATGAGAATGTAAATATTACAACCATAAAAATAATATGTTTCATAAAGTTTGGAGGAAGTTGAATGACGTCTCTTATTTTTTGAGGACTTCAAATAAGTTGTGTTTCAACAATAAAAAATAATAATTACATCACCAAAACCAATGTTTATATTTTATACAATATTTATATTTTGTTTTTAAATCAGATATAATTTTATAATTTTTTAAATTTATTGATTTACATTGGCATCCTCTGCATTCTAATAATAATTTAATAATTAGTCTCAATCATATAGCTAAATTTATATATTTTATGATGATAATGTTACATATTTTGTTTATCTTTTTTCCATATTACCTTCTGAGCTTCAATAATTAAAAAAATAAGACAGAAAATTAAGTTATACTATTTAGGAAAATATACACATATAATAATTAGTTATTATATTATCTTCTAATAAAATATTGATGGGTCCCAAAAAATAAACTAAAAAAGAGGTATATCTCACTTCATTCTCAACTTATAACTCATATTTTTCTATTTATACCCATTAGGCAATCGCCAAGCCAGACAACTCGGGAATTCCCAAAAACGATGCTGAAATCAAGTTCTAATTCAGTGTCAGGTTAACTTCCTCCGCGCCCGACCAGCCTAATAATACATACGCTGTGATGTTCGAATGGTTCGGATCCACCTCCGACAAGAGGGAAAGACACGATTCTACCTTCATGGATGCTTGGACAAAGAAAACATAAAGTAGATCATCAGTTCAAACCAGCACTCATCAAATACAACCATACATCCGCAATTATAATATACATATATATATGATATTTTTTAGAAGATACTCATGGAGAAGCAATGGTGGATTGGTTTACCTTTGAGAAGCAGATGGATCCGATCCGTGTAGACGATGACTTTTGCAGGACATTGGCGAAGGACCAGTTTTACGTCTATGTTGTTGATGAAGAAAGCAAAGTCCGACAATAGATTCTCATTGACTATAGTTCAATTCTAATGTGGAAGGCAACTGACACATTCTCAGTAAATCTATAAAAATAATAATATATAAAAAAAAATATATAACCAAAATAACTAAAATATGAAATTTTTACTTTGATCCAGTTCACTTACTTCAACGATAAATTTTCGATCCCCGAAATATAATCATTCAGACTCACCGTCACATCTAATAAATAACTCTTGCCAGACTTATATCGCCAATATTTGAACCCCATGGAAATCGAGGTGATTGGTGCGAAGGACGTCCCTGACAACGTCAATAAAGACTACCTGCCAGCCTATGTGAAGTATCAATTCTATGATGGGTCGGTCGTCTCCACCCAAGGAGTTATTGGTCGGGGCAAGTTGGTGTGGAGTCACAAACATGTTTTTCTCGTCGGATTGATGGATCCCGCAACTGTTAAATAAAAGCTACGTTCCAAATATCTTCGAGTATTTTTTACTAGCATTCTCATATTTGTTTAATTAATAAAACAAAAAGACATACATTTTTTTTTTATGTGATTTCTTGATTATTAATATGTTTGACATTTTATATAGTTTTAACTCCATGATCGTGACGAGGTGCTAAAAAATGCTATTAAAGAAGATGTTCCGTTGACCGATGTCACCAAGATCATACAATAGGAGTTAGAAAAATAGAACCCAGTCGAAGAAGATCCCAAGAAAAAAGGGGCCAAGAAATAGGCCAAAAAAGAGACCAAAGATGAAAAGAAGGAGGTCAAAAAGGATCCCAAAAAGGACGCGAAAAAAAAGGATGCAAAGCTTGGAGAACCAATCAAATAAAACAAAGGGCCTAAATAAACTATCAATACAAATTATGGAGTGGTTGCATATTTCATCGTAGATTTCCTCCAGCCCAACAATAGACATTTCAAACTCAAATCCCCAGTCGTCCCGAGAAAGACTTTCGAAGACTTCGAATCGAAAAATATTGATTTAAACACTACCGCTCGAACGTCGATGCAGAAAGTAATCGCATCTAATAACTACTTTGAAAATGACACCATGCTCGTCGTGGGTTTCACACTAAGCTATCCGATTGGGAGCTACGTTAAGACCTAGCCAAAAGTGGAGGAGACACCCGTCGCTCTCGATAAAAATAAGAAGGGTGGCAAGGCACCGCCAGCAACTGCGCCTCCTCCAGTCGTTGAAGAGGATCTCTCAAAGCAACGACCACTTTCTGGCGTCAAACCACGTGATGTCTATGAACGATTAGTGTACGTGCTTCCCTACAAGAGTCCGTAACTAATTTGCCAGATCCAAGATATTTTCTACTCAACAAATCTAAAAGCCATGAAGCTACCAGAAAAAGCATTAAAGTAGTTGGGGACAATTGTGCTAACGCCAGAACAAAAAACAGATATGACTCTTGATATCCTCACAGGCATAGAGATTCTCGACAACGAGTTTAGATTATTTGTCATCGAAGGCTTGAAAGAAGGGGGAATCAAGGAACTGAACTCTAAAATCGTCAAAGAAACTCCCAACACCAAAAGCATGAAGATTCTCAAGAATAGCTCAATCACTTTCACTGAAAGGATGTATGCAGACTTCAATCTTGATATCAAAAGAATTCGACTCCGACCCAATCTCACAGAGTTACTGCTCCAACCGAGCATTTACATCAAGAGCAAAGTTCCGGAATAGATTTGTGTCACTCTCAATAAAATATCCGATATTAAAAAAATCGCAGATAACTTAAAAACAGTGGAAAGTATGAGTATGTGGCCCGAAGCCAGATGGTTGATCCAGGTGTAAAGAAAATTTAGCGATTCTCTCAGTTATGAAGACACTGAAGGCGTAGAGCAAGTGGCTAAACGCAAAGAAGAATTTATGACGAGTCGCCAAAGCACCACACTCAACCAAATACGAAATCCAAGTCTTTTAAAGACCCAAAATAGTAACGCCACAACTCTGCCCCAGATATCAAAACAAGATGCAGTAAAAACTCTCCCCAACAAATCCTTGCTAAAGGCCGAACAAACTTCACTCACTCAGAAAAATACAGGCTTCAACAAACAGCTATCTTATACAATGCACCCCAAACCCGCTCCCGAGACCAACGAACCTGTCTACATCTATGCTTCCCAAAGGAACAATTGCTACGAGAAGCAGATGCAGGAACTGAGGCAAAAGATCGCCCAGGACAAAAACCACATCTATACCTATGGTCTAAACCATCTATCGTTATCGATTTCTCCCAACACTCTTGAGGAACAAGCAAAAAGGGACAATCAAAATGAAAAGACACTAATGGCCAACAAGTCACCTTTTCATCACGTCCTGATCAAGACGAAGGAGGAACGAATGAAGTTGGATCTAAAGCCCTCCGACGAAGATATCGAGATGTTGAAGAAATATCCATATCACCTGCAAAAGCAGAGAGAACTGGACACTCTCAAAGACTAACGCAAGGCTCCTGTCTCTGACCCCTCCCGTGACTAATTTAACTCATACATCGGCAAGATCTAAATATTTTCAAAGAACTAAGTAGCATAAAATGAGCAGATCGCACCAGCAGAAAAATAACGAATGGAAAAGTAGCAGCGAAAGTAGCAGGAAGAGGCCGAAAAAAAGAAAATGAAAGGAGACCCTGTCATGCACATCAAGAGACAATATTACTCCGATAAAGCAGCACAGCTCGATAAATACAAGGAGATCTTGGAAGGAGACGCGAAGAAGAAAGGGTTTCTGCTACCTGATAAAACAATTAAGGAGGCCAAAATCAATATGGCGAAATCAGTGGCCAATAATGAAGTGTCCGCTTTCATCCATGAGAACTTTGATGCGAGTTTTAACCCCCTTGTCAGACAAGAGAATCGCGAGCTTTTCATCTCACCCAAAAATTTTAACAATAATCAGAAGTCCTCGACATTGTCGTCAACTCTCGCAAAAAATAATCCTATTCTGTGATTCTGTTGTTGTTTTTCTTTATATTCTGAAAATACATTTTTAAAATATTTCTAAACGACAAAAAAAAACTAGTCAAAAAAACTAATATTTTCATTGAAAATAATATTATAATACGTATGAAAAAAACAACAAATATAAGATTATTTTTTAAAAAATAAATATTTATTTTATTAGTTGATTAAAAACAAAATAGGAATAATACATTTATATTAGATAAAAGATTCATCCAAAAACATTTATCACATTTTTTGAAATATTTAAAATTGTTATTCTAATGAACCAAAATTATTATACAAAATAATAATAATAAAAATATAGTAGTAGAGTGGGCAAGATAAGATGAACGAATATAAATCATTAAATATTAACATAATAATAAAACATAGTATTCCAAATATATTTTCCATATTTTTTGTCAGTCTTTTGGTTTTATAATAGTATGGACTTTAACCTTCTTGATTAATCTAGTTTTTCTATTCACGTACAGTAACTTCGACTCTATTCTGACTCCCCCAATCGAGATAATGCATTCTATCTCTCCTCCTCGCTCGATATTCTCAGAGAGTCGGTACCCCGCCGTTGATTCCAGTCGAGGCTATTCTTCTTCGAGGAACTGCTTTTTGGTTTTACTCCTATAGTCTGAAATAATAGTTTTGGCCGAGCTATAGTTGATGTTCAGCTATTCTGCTGCCTGTAAACAAAATATTTTCCAATGAAAGAAAGAGTTATTTAAGGTTATAGAAAAGAAGGGGGGATTCTGATTTACCTTTTTGATGGAGAAGTTATGGTTTATGAGTTTATCGAGAAACTCATTTTTGATTGTTTCGGTGATTTTGGTATATTTTTTGTAAGTGTTACTTTGGCTGGCCATTGTACTTATGGAGTTGTGAGATGACACTTTTGGCAAGTCCTTCTTCCTGCTGAGTTTGGGTACCTAGCATTCAGTCATTTTTTCTCGGCCAAGATATGGTAAAAAAATAAAATTAATGCAAACTTCTTTATAGAAAATACTACTATTTTGTTTGATTTCTCCCCTATAATTGTATAGATGATATATTTTAGGTTTTTTTAATATATAAATTGATATGATTATATCTTGGTACTAAGAAAAATTCGCCAAAAGTTTAAAGAGATTATATTAATGGGTTTAAAAATATATATTTTTTTAAAATTAATGTCATATTATAAATATAGCATCACAATTCAGGCGAATCCCTCAAATTAATATGTAACATAGATGTGACGGAGATAACAATAAAAATAGAATTAATTTATACTTAAATAATAATAATCATAAAAAAATTATAATGCTCAAAATCAAAAAAATGATGTTAAAAAAAACTACATAATATTATTATTTGAGTGTTTTGTTCAATGTGTCTTTTATCCTTATACAGTATGTAGAGATAGGTAGTTTTTAAAAATAGGTATAAACAGGAATTATAAAAATAAAAACACACATACATTTTTTGGAAATGAATAAAAAATAAGATAATTATTTTTTTTTATCAACAAAAACATATGTATCTTTATATTTGTCCTATACTTCTGCAACACACTTTTTATGTCAGTAATAACACAGTCGTTAATTTGGACATCCTTTAGAATTTCTATTCAGTATCTCGGAAAAAGCAGAACATGTACAGATAAAGTATTTAATAAGAAAATATATGAGATTAATGAATTAATTTAAAAAATTATACTTGAAAATGAACAATTGGAAAAGAATTCAATGATTCTGAAAACCCCCACAATTTCTTTGACAAATATTATTATCTATGTCTTGATAATGCTTCATTCTTTCCAGTTAGAAGAAGAGTATTTGATTTGGATTAGCTTGGAACCATAATTTCTGATAATACTGGATTTATAAAGTGTATTCGAAAAATATATATTTTTTTTTTAGTCTTTATCTATAATATGAATAAATATAAATTATAAAGTAAAACTTGAGATCCTATGGAAATGTACATATGCATTTATTATTATGAATATTAATTAACTAATATTTTTTATTATACCTGTCTATGTACTATTTAATTAAATGTAAGTATCTCTCTCTTTTTATAAATCCAATTTATGGCATATATTTTTTTTTTGTTTTTTTTTTCTTATTCATTCTTTTAACTAAATATTTAATCAAACAATATTCAATAACGTATATAACTAAAAAAAAAACTAAATGTATAAAAATTAAATATTTTTACATAATACCATAATTATTAATTATTTTATTACTCCTCAAAACAATCTCCAGACATAACAAACAGAACCACTCGTATGAGAGAAAGAACCAAAATTTCGAGTGTCAACACCTCTCCTAATTGCAAGCTCTATGATCGTAACTGGCTGTCCCTGACTTCCGACAACCCCGACTCCCACACACTCATACTCGGAGATGCAAGACCCAAATACCCTAAGCAAGTCTTAGAGATGAAGCAGATCGACAAGATCCTTCACGGGGTCATCAAAGAAAGAATGTTCGGGACCATCGAGCTTGAGGGGTACACGAAGGGAAGACATCGATAATATTCAACGCTGCAGGTTAACAACGTGAGATCTTCGGTGAGTCGGTAAAGTTCCTAGTCAAAGGAGCAAAACACAACTGACGGGAGGCACACCCACCATTCCACGTTTCGCATCACACAGGCGAGAGGGATAAACGTTTGCAGCAGCATGCTCAAACTGAGGAGGATTCGCAGATACCAGAATTCATAGTTACAAAATAAATACCCTATTGAAAAGCAACAGAATAAGGTAGTTCCTCCACCTTTACCTTTGCTTGAGAGGAAACTGACAGCCAAGCACTCGGCTGATGCTCCCTCGCCGTTGAGGACAACCAAAAATAGTTTTCGGAAGACTCAAGTAATTTTGAACCTGAAAGAGGTTTCAGGCTTTCCGGAATATTTTCGAGAGGCTGCCAAATTATCGGCAAATGGATGGCCATCCCAAAATATTGCTCTTTTGAACGAAACTCGCATATCAAAATAACAAATCAAACTGCTCTTTAAGGAAAGAATTCCTTTGTCAGATGCTGTGATCGAGCGATTCTATACATTTTTTGATGTACCTCAAATTATGCACTACAAACAGTATACGCAGATGGTGGAAAATATAGTGAATTTGACAACGCCGAAGGAAATCCAGTTTTTATGTTTTCAGTTCATTGATAGAAACAAAGACGGTCTGATT